>JAJEJO010000846.1:0-13823 GCA_020662805.1 Glaucomys volans
TGTGCACCCAGGGCCTGCAAGGTGCACAGCTGTGCCCCTAGGGAGATGGATGCTTAGCAGAAGGAGACAGGAAAGCTAAGAGAATGCAGGACAGCATGGGTGCGGCACATACCAGGGGAGGAGGGTAGAGTCACAGATGGCTTAAGAAACCAGGGAAGACCTATGGAACTTCAGCTTGGTGAACTGATCTTAGAGGAAGTGGTACCCTGAGGGTTAGAGCACAAGGTCTAAAGGTCTCTGTGGAGTCCACACCTAACAGGAAATGGGGTTTCTCCAGAGGCCAGAGCTTGGTGGAGCACGGCAGCAGACAGCTGGCTGGGGGCAGAGCATTGAGGGTGGGCCTGGACTGCAGCTGCTGTGGCTGTCCAGGCACCTGAGTGGGAGCTGAGTACAGCTGGAAAGGTGGACAGGGAGGACATGTGAGGAGCCCTTCTTTGCATGTGACTTCCTGGCTCCCTTGAATTTGATCTGCTCCTTGAAGAGACAGGCCCAGTCTTGGTCTCCTGCACACTGAACCTGCCCTCTGCTGCTGCTGCTGAGTCAAAAAGCAACTCTAAGTTCCCAAGTGTAGGAGGCAGAGAGGTGACATGGGTGCCCGGAGAGCCCAGGCTTCCAGACTGAGTGAGTAGAGAGGAGGATCATCTGGCTGGGGTAAGCCAGTTCCTCTGGAAGAGCATGGCTCCTGTTACTTCAGGCCTCATAGCAATTGGAATGAGGGCTTCACTGGAATCGGCAGCCAGCAGAGAGATAGACAGACAGCTGTCTCTTATCTCATTTTGCAAGGCCTCAGGGAGCCACTCCAGTTGCTGCAGTGAACAGAAATGGTGCCACATCGGCCTGGCAAGGAAGCTTCCTCAAGGGGACTTGGGCTCCAGGAAGCAGAGACAAGAGCAGGAGAGGTTCATCAGAGAGGCTGGAGGTAGGGGACCCGGCTGCCATCTCCTAGGGGAGGCCAGCCACAAGGGCAGGGCTGGGCTGGAGGGTGGCAGAGGAGTTGGGGGCCAGAGGTGGGGAGTTGGCAGGGGTGGGGTGATGAGATGGAGGAGGGCCTGGGAAGCTAACACTGGAAAAATTCCCATTTACTTATACTTTTTCCTACTTTAAAAAGACAGCATACATGACAACTTCTTTAAATAAAAATAAATATCAAATAGTAAGATGCCACCCCTGGAGAGTTGGTACTCCAATATGTACATCACAGAGATGTTTTGGAAATAGAGCAGCAGATAAGAGCCATCAAAGCTAGTGAAGTCTAGTCTGTCCTGAGAGATGAAGCAAACACCTACGAATGAAGATTCCAGCATGAACGGTCCCCCCTTTTTGCCACCTCCTGTCCCAGTTGCAGCAGCCCCCAGGTAGCTCTCAGGATATCTGTTACAGGGCTTTCTTTTGCTGCACAAACCACCCTGTCTCTCCCTTCCCCGAGTGACATCATCTGTGTCCCCCTACACCTGGCCCTACTTCTCCAACTTCACTAGCATCTCAGCTGATCTTGGCTCCTCCCTGCTTACCTGGCACCCTGGGCCTCTCCCCTCTCCACAGCTCCTCTATGCTTCCTTTCCCCAGCAGGGCCCCCACTCTCCCTGTTGCCCAGGAGGTGAGCAATGCAATGTGGTGCAGAACTAGACCAGACTTCAGAAAATCCACGTTAACCCAAAACACCTAATAGTAATAGCAGCATCTCAAATCGGTAGAGGAAAAAAGATGGTTTTCTTCAATAAATCATATTCAGAAAACTAGGTATCCTCTGGAAAATAAAATTGAAGTTGTATTTTGCAATTTAAACAAGGAAAAATAACTCAAATATTTGTTTGAAAAAAAAGTTAAGCCACAAAGTATTAGAAGAAACCATGAGAAAGTCTTTATGTCACCTTCGAGAAAGCATTTATAACTATGGCCCAAAGTCCACAAAAGAAAACACTGATAAATTTGACTAAATAAAAACACAGAATTCCACATGGCAAAACCCACCGTAAGACAAACCGAGGGCTGGGGATATAGCTCAGCTGGTAGAGTGCCTGCCTTGTAAGCATAATGCCCTGGGTTCAATCCCCAGCACCGCAAAAGAAAAACAAGAAAAAAAAGACAAACTGAGAATTTCGTAGCTCATGTCACAAAGGACTAATTTGCCTCAAACATAAAAATTACCCACAAATTGATAAGAAAACTACTGACCAATCCAATTTAACAAGGAGCAAAAGATATGAACGGACAGTTCATGGAAATATAAATGTCTCTTAAACAAATGAGAAGATGCTCAAGAGCACTCAACTAAGAGAATTACAAATTCCATCTGCCCTGCGGTGCCATTTGCAATTACCCTTTTGACCAAGGCCCAGAACCCAGATAGCACACTGGGTGGTTTTGGTGTGGAGAAACCGACACTCTCACAGGTTGTGGTTGGAGTGTAAATTTTGTAAATTTGTTCAACCTCTCTGGAGAGCAATTCATCAACATCTCTCAAAATTACAAAGGCTCAACTTGACCCAGAAATTCCACTTTTAGTAATTTATATAAGAGATGCAATCTCACAGGTGTGAAATGGCATATGGACAAGGTTTTCACTGCTGCTTCGTTTAAAAGAGTAACCTAAATCTCCATCAATAGGAGACTGATTAAATAGATTCTGGAAGATCCACACAATAAAAGCCCAATATAACCAATTTTAAAAAGACAAAACACTTTCTAAACTGATATGGAAAGCCTTACATGATAAATTAAGTGAACATAAGCAAGGTGCAGAACAGCATGAAATACATACAACATTTATGTAGTAAAAGGGGTAAAGAGATGATGGACATAGATGTAAATATAGATGTGTAGGTACTTGTTTGCCCGTACTTAAAATGTCTCTTCACGTAAGCATAAGGAATATTGGTTGTCTGTGGTTAGACAAATAGGAGATGGAAAATGAAAAGGAAAGAAATAAGTATATCTTTGTGTATCTGTCAAATATTGAACCATTCAAATGTATTGCCCATATTTTAAAAATTCAATTATAGTGCTAAAATCAAAACAAGGTAAAGTTAATATCATTTAAGAATGAAATTATGTCATTTGCTGGTAAATGGATGGAATTGGAGAACATGCTAAGTGAAATAACCCAAATCCAAAAAACCAAAGGCCGAATGTATTCTCTGACATGCAGATGCTAATTCACAATAAGGGGCGGGGCTAGGGAAGAATAGAGTTACTCTAGATTAGGTAGAAGGGAGTGAAGGGAGGGGTAGGGGTATGGGGGTAGGAAGGATAGTAGAGTGAAACAGACATTATTACCTCATGTACATATATGACTTCATGACCGCTGTGATCCTACAATAAGTACAGTCAGAAAAATGAGAAATTACCTTCCATTTATGTATGATTTATCAAAATGCATAAATGCATTCTACTGTCATGTACAACTAATTAGTACAAATAAAACATAAAAAATAAATTTAAAAAATAAAGTGTATCATTTTTAAAATTTTAATATCATTAAAAAGAAAAAAAAGGTAGTGTGTCCCAGCTCTGCCCGGAGGATCTAGGGGTGGCCTTCCCCTCTCTGAACCTCAGAGCTGCACAGGGCCTGTGTGTTGGTGGTTCTTGGTGGAGGCCTTTCCACTGGCAGATTTCAGAGCCCTCCTCTCCCCACAACCTGAGCATGGTTCTGAAAACCTAAAAGCAGGGCTGACCTTCCCCAGAGAGACTTTAAAATGGCTGACACAGTCCAAGCGTGGGCTGAGGCTGAGGTGGGGCGAACACTGCCATTCCCACACTAACCAGTCCTGGTAAACACACCTCTGCCTTAGTTGCCCAAGACTGGGCCCAGATTGTGACATTAGCTGCAACCCCCAGTTCCTCCAAAATGAGGACTCTATCTCTCCCTTGCCAGACTCCAACAAGACCAGATTCCTGGCCCCAGATGAATCCTTGAAGGCTCAGTCACTGGCTGCTGGACCTACTGGGTGTCAACCCCATTGTAGACAGGCTGTCCCTAAGTTTCTGAGCTCTGTCTGCTCTTTGCCCACCAAGATGGTCTTGCAGGATGGGCTGGCCCAGGTTGACTCCACTCCTTTATGTTAGTGGCTGCCCTTTAGGTGGCCCTCCTGCCACTGCTTGGGAAAGCTGCTTTTGCTCATGGCCAATCCATTGAAGATTTGTCTCTTCGGGCCCTGCCTTCTGGGGATTGTCCAAGGGATTCTCTCCCATCATTTGATGTTCATTCTCAGCGACATTAAACAGCTTAGAAAACCTCTTGTGATGTCCTCAGTGCTTGGGGACCACAGCTGAGGACAAGACATGACTTCAATATAGACCTGCAGAGCAACGCCAGATTCACCGCCTGACTTTTCAAAAGACACAGAAACCACCTCAGTTTGGGTTTCCGATTTCTTGTCTTCTAATTCAACATTAGGTCCCATGGCCCTGAAAGGCAGCAGGATCCTGGTTCACCTCCAGCTCAGTATTTCCAACAAGTAGCCCCAGATATTTGCAGGGTTTCCTGAGTTTGGGCAAATACGTGACCTTGATTCTCCCCAGGCTTATCTTCAATCCACAGCGTATCCCAGACTTTGCAAAGCAGCCTGTAATTTCTGTGTGTCCTCTTGTGTGAGTACTTCAAGGTCACAATCACCAGCGCAGAGCAATCAGCTCTCAAATGACTGTCTTAATGGATGGTGTTTGCAGCTTATCCTAACTAGAATGTAAGCTTATTTCTGTTTTATCTCTCATAACACCTAGGGAAGCACAATGTTCTGCATGCAGATGCATGACACAGGGCAGGAAGAGGCTCGGGACTGAACAGGAAGGCCTAGGCCTGAGTCTCCCACTTGCTTGTTGTATAACACGGGCAAGCCTGTCAACTTCTGACTCAGTTTCCTCATATGTAAAATGGGAGCATAATACTGACTTCACAGCCTCCCTGATCAGTAAATTCAGGTAGGTAAAAGTGGGTCTAGCCATTACATGCAAGCCAAAAACTGTATGGATTAATGCACTGAAAGTTATTTTATAGGCGTCATCGCAGAGAAGCTGTTTCAGGAGATGTGAGCTTTGTGCCATCCACAGGCACTTGAGCTGCTACTCCCTGCCCAGGGTTACCAAGAGAACCCTTCAGCAACAGTTCCCACAGTCCCATCTCCTAGAGGTCAGCGCGACCATGCCTCAACCACCCACAACATAAGGTTAGCACAAGGTACTGGACCAGAAGCTCCCCCAAGGGAGAACAATACCAAAACACTGAAAGAAACAACTGACGGCGACAGTGCCCCATGAGATTAAGCCGGCACCAAGGAAAACCGTCCAGGCAAGTAAAACCCAGTTAAAGTTATGAGGGAGACAGGCAGGGGGACTCTAGGCCTACAGAGCAGATGAAACCGGAAAGGTGGGGCCCACCTACTCAGGGGGACTGAGGGAGGATGGCTGGTTCAAGGTTAGCCTGGGCAACTCAGTGAGACGTCTCAGAATAAAACAAAAAAGGGGTTGAGTGGCAGAGCACCCCAGTGCGGCCACTGCCACCACCACCACCACCACCACCACCATCATGCAGGTGAGGAGGGAGAGCAGAATCTCTGAGAGGAAGGACAGAATCCAGGGTGCCCCATTCCCTTGGTCCCAGTTCCCAGCTCTCTCAGGTGTACCCTTCCAATCCACCCTGTTGGTTTGATATAATCTTTGTGGGTTCCCTGATGCAAGCCCGCCAGACTCAAAAACTTCTGGGACCCTGAAAATGTAGCCAGTTTCCAAAGCCAGCTTCCTCTCTAGACCACAGAAGCTGGCACCTCCCTCTCAGTGCTTGGTACCTACCCAGACCCTGTAGCTCTGGTTTCCTATCCAAGACCTTGACTCTTTGACCATAAACTGAACCTGTCACCTTGATACATTCATAATGGTTTTCTCTGCCCACTGGCGCGCGTGCGCACACACACACACACACACACAAAACCAAACCCTGTTTTCCTTTCATCACAGTATCAGTCACAGTGGGCAGAAAAGAAGACAAGTGAGTAAGCATCTAAAAGGTTTCAAGAGGTTGATATTTCAAAAGGAAAGAATTCTCAGGAGAAACTGATCAAGGACCAAAGTGCACACTAATACCATAATTAAGATCATCTTTGGAGTCGTGGTCTGTGCGGGTGTCTGAATGAGGCACTGAATACCAGCACCCCAGAAAAGCAGAGCAAGCGCCACTGGAGCTGCTGAAGCCTGGACTGCCCGGGGCTTTAGACATGTCTGGGCACGTCAGAGGGTCAGGAGGGCAGCTGCAGTTTAGAGCCTGGGAGTGCTGAGTGGAATTCAGAATAGCTGCAGTCTCGTTCCAGGATTACCTGCCTCTTCTCCTCTCTGGGCCTTCCTGAAGTTTACTTGTACTAAGGACCAATAAGACTGCAGGGGAAATATCCTCTCTGAGAAAAGGGTCACTGTGCAAGCTTGGTCCAAGGACAGTGGGTCAAAGTGAGGGGTGCATTGCTCTGGAGTCCCTGGGCGCCTGGCTCCAGGGATCTGTGCCAGAGCCCAGGGAAGAGAGCTTTCAAAAAATAAACAAAAGAACCAACTGCCTGTGAGACACTGCCACATAACCAAGGCAGTGCCGAGCGAGCAGTTCCTCCTCTACGAACCGAGAGCCAAGGACCTGGAGGCCAGGGCACAGCGGCAGGCTGGAGCAGCCGGAGTCCAGAGTAGCTCCCACACACAGCACGGCAGGACAGTCTCACAGTGGGGCAAAAGAGGCCACAGGGAGGGTGACCCTGGCAGAAAGAGTAGGGTCCTGACATTCTAAAGGAGACGTCAGAGGCCTCCAGTTAAAAGCATTTGGAAAGCCACAAGACATTCCTGGAGACTTCTTCAACCCCACGTGAGCAACTGCATGTTCCCTAAGGAACAATAGCAGGGAGGAAAGACAGGAAAACAAGGACAAGAGAATCCACACTTAAACCTGGAATGGAGACAATAAAGCTACTGCAGATCTATCTCTCACAGCAGTAGGTAAAATTCAGTCAAGAACTGAACAACTGTGCAAAATAGCATGCAAGACAACGGAGGAGAGATGCCTCCAGAATCTCGCCATATAACCAATACCCAATATCTTCTATAAGTCAAAAGTAATCGCTGCTCTCCTTGGGCATGGCTGACAGTCTGTGCTTTCGCAGCAAACCCACGAGGGAGAGGAAACCCTCAGAAATCCACAGGGGTGTCTCTCCATTGGGAAAACCCACCAAGAATAGGGAAGAGTCTCCAGGAAGCACCAGTGTTAGGAGTCCAGCATAGAGAGCCACCCAGCTAGAGGCTGACCTCAGGAGGTCTAGTTCTTCTTGTCTGAAGCTGGCATTCCTTTGCTAGGGCTAACCTGGCTGCTCTGCAGACCAAGGAGTCCAGCATGTAAGGCTAACTCAGCCACAGAACAAACAGCATGAGGGCAAAACCAGTCTCTGGCTCCCCAGTGGCTGCTTCCAGAAAATCCCTCTTGTTTGTCTGATCAGCAGCCTGATCTTGTATATGTTCATAATTATCCATCATTCACATCCTCATGTACCAGGCACAACATGAGGAGCTGGGGTGAGAGAATTAACAAAGCAATCTTGGTCTCTGCCATTTATAAAGTACAATAGTGCACCACCGCATTGGTCAACCACCATGTGGACGATGACAGTCCCATAAGATTATATCACCTAGTGACCTTGGAGCCATCTCAGTTGGTGTAAGTACACTCTATGATGCTCACATTCCAAAATCACCAAATGATGCATTTCCCAGAATGTCTCCCCAACCTGAAGCAATGCAGGACTGTCATTTACTTTGAGGGGAACAGAAAAGTGAGTTGAGAAAGAGGAGGAGGAAAATCAAGTCTAAGGAAAGCCTGCTTTAATAAACATGAAGAACTATTTGGTGACCCATACATCAATGATTAGGAAATAAATCCATGCGTCTAAATTGTTTGAAATCAGAAAATGACACTTATGTTTCTAACATGCTCAACTTTTTTCCTAAATACCACAAAGAAAAATTCCAATTGCCACCCTGTTTGAAGAATACAGAAGTCTGACTTAACAAATACTAATTTTTACCTTTTACTGAGTTAATTCCATGTTCATTTTCAACAATTAGACAAAACAGAAGGCCTGGAAGTTGAAGGCAAACATCTTGACAGGGGGCAGGCTGTGAAGGAGCTGTGGGTTGAGAGCTGTCCCTTCCCACCCTTGGCCTTAACACTCCAGGCTGCTGAAAGGCTTCGCTCTGGGAAGAGGTCAGCAAGGACACAATCTTGACTCTGAGGTCCTCTGGCCTCTGTATTAGGATGTACAGTCAATATTGTGTTTACAGTCAGGAGTTTCAGCCAGTTAGGATGCTGCACAGCTTCATGCATTCAAGCACATGCAATTCTCTGGTAAGAAGATCTGACAAAATCCAGGCCTTCCATATCCTTTAGGCCTGTGGTTTCCCTGACTTATTTCACTGCTTTGATGAGTGCCATTTCAACATGTTGACCACTCAATGCCAACGTCCACATCATCTTTTCAGTTTTGCTCATTAACTCTTTACAGTCAGAGACCCTTTTCTTTCCTCTTATCTGCATGATTCACAATGGACCATGCTCTAGAATTGAACATAAACTCAGTGGGAAGAGTCTGGAAAGCTTCCTGGCTGCAAACAGAATGTCTTTAGTTGTACAGTCTTTTCAATATTGAGACCACCATCCAGCAAGCAGGACTGAGTCTCTCCTGGTGTCCAGGATACTTGCTGGGTTCCAGACTCCTGACTTTCCAAGTCCCCAAAACTTCTACTTCCTAACTCTTTCTCTGTGTCATAATTCTTGAAGATCCAGCTTCAAGGCATGAGGACTTCAGAAGTAAATTAACAGGGAAGGGTGTGGATGGGGAAGAAGCAGGCCTGATAGAAAGACTACCCAATTCAAGGTCTAGGCTGCATAAGAATGTCCGACAGGCCAATTATCACTGAATCTGTCACTCACTAGATGATTAACAGGCAAGGGAGCCAAGTAGTGGGTGAACTCTAGCAGCAGGACCCTGGATTGATTGTGAGCCTCCTACTTGGATAGCTGGTGGCACCATGATTGTAGAGAAAGGGATGGCAGATCATGAACAGGATAATGACCAGGGGGAAGACTTGCCAAGAGCTTAGAAAATGAGGATGTAGTCCAGCATGCTGAGACCAGTGGTAAAAGAGGGATGCTTGCTGGTCCCAACTCCTGGCTGTGAACTTCAACATACTTCACCCCTAGCCTTGGCATTGACAGTTAAGACTAATTGCAGGTTTGAAGTGACAAAGGTATATTCATTTGCAAAGAAAAGCAATGTTAATGAGTAGTAGCATCCTTCCAAAACTAGAGTATGAAAATTCCCAACCCACCCATCTCAAAAATTTCTGGGAAACCAGTCTACACTGAGTCCCTCCTTAGCCAGTCGACCTCCAGCCTTCCCTAGTCAGTAGGTCTACACTGGTCACCCCTGTATTGCATATTCCCACTGATATACTTTGTAATGACTTTTAACAAATATGTATGAAGAAATTATTTGTGCTAAGGTCTAAAATGATTTATAATTTAATTATATGTTGAAAAGTGTATTTATGAGCACATCATAGTGATGCAAACTTGCACAATCTTCTAGTCTATTTTATGTCTCTAATTTTATCTCTGACATTGAAAGTAAATTTCATAGAGAAAGGATCATACCTTTTATGACTTTCAAATTCTCAACATCCTACCCTATACAGTTCCCTATCATTCTTGCCACATGAGAAATGGGTGGAAGGACAAGTGGATCCAGGTGGATGGATAGATGGATCTATCGATCTATGGATCAATGGATCAATGGAATTTTCCTTATGTGGAGCCCTTTCAAAATGGAATTTAGAAACACCAGAGGGAAGGGCATAATAAAACCTAGAATTTTAGAGTTAGAAGTATTTCTCATTTCACAGACAAAGAAACTGAGGGCCAGAGGAATTAGGTGACGTATCCTAGACCACACCACTAGTAACTCTTAATTACAAAATTTGGGAGCTAAAGGAGACACCATAGTCATTTGCAAGATAGTATTAGAAATATAAAACATAAAAGGATAATGCTTCCAATAAAACCCATTGAATTAATTTGGATAAACCAAGGTAAAATCATTCCTAAAGAATGACCAAGTCTCTCAATGTGGCTGAGTAAGTCCACTGATGGAGTATTAATTTTGCTGCTGTGAAGGACTAAAGGAAAGAAGAGAGAGTGGCCCCCAGGCGCAGCATGCACAGTACAGGGCTGGAATGGAGGGCATGCTTCTGCAAGCATTTATATTCTATTAGATTAATAAGCTTAAAAACCACACCCACCTGCTCTCCCCTACCATTCTGACTCTGATGAGCACAAAGGGAAACAGCACACCCCCCCACACACACAGTTTAAAAGGCTTTGCTTCATGGAGAATTGAGGACCACCAGTCATTTACACATGAAGTTGATTTAATTAGGTTGTTTTCCTCTTACAAATGGGCTGAGATGGGAGGAATGATGGCAGTGGGTTGTCAGCAAGGGTCACTGAAAGTGTGAGTGACAGTGGAGGCTTGGACAAACCAGAGGGACCAAGAGACAAAAAAGGAGCTGGTGGGAGAAGGCTATGGAAGAGACAGTAAAGTACATTAAAGACTAAATGGCACAAAAATCAAACTTCATCTCCTTTGCAAATTGGCCAAGGGTCAGCCTGGCCCTGAGCTCTTGTGTGGCCCTGGGGACAGAGGGCACTTGTCCAGGATGGCCTGCTGTGACACCAGCATTAGAAAGGCATGCCCCCAACCTCACCCTTCACACCTCTCCCTGTCCCTAACCACTTAAATCCCACTCCCTACAGCCCTTTCTCTTTTAAAGGTCATTTTAAATTCTAAATGTTGTCGAATAGAACCTGAACTGCAACTATTTCTCTAGACCTAATCTTTTGCTGTCAGCAAGTTCAGAGGGAAAAAAAATCAATAAAGGGATTAGCTGCGAGTGACATTGCATATTACAGCATTGGTACCTTGCGTCCATGCTGAAGGACTTGCTGGCTGACTAACATTATGCAATCATTTCAAATGACGACTTGTTATCAGAAAGCCTCTCCTCACCTCCCGTCCCCCAGAAGGAAAAGAAAAAATTAATTTACCAAAAGAATGCCTTTTTTCAAAAATGCATTCTTTTTTCCATTTGGCAAATGCTGCCATTGTATTGCCTAAATTATTATTAACCTTTCACATCAGGTATTAACTTTAGCAATTTTCTGGTAGTCATACAGCACTTTATCCAAGAAACTGAATCCTTAGATTATTGGGAGGCAGGCTGGAGAGGAGTCTTTCCTTTGAAACTTCTGAGAAGCTAAGCACATTCCGGTAGGGCTCCATCTCTGGTATTTGCATTCTGAAGTCTTACTCTCTAAACCAGTGGTTTCCAGTTTGACCTGGAGAGTTCACCCACAAAACCAGTAGATGGCTTCAGCACAGTAAGACCTCAATCACCAGAAGGCCACTTACGGAGCAACTTCAAATAAGCAAAAGCCAGCTAAGAACCCAAAAGTAAGTGGAATGAAGCTCCAGAGCTGCTCTCTAGATAAAATTCTAGAAAAGCTACATTATATGATTTTGGAGGCCTTAGGAAATTATAAACAGAAAATGATGAACTAAAAGAACTATTGGTAAGAGCTGGCAAACTGAGTGCTGCCTTCAAAGAAGGACTCAGAATAAAGACCTAAGATCTCAAAAACCAGAAAAACCTGGAGCCAGCCAGTGCTGGGGCAGGCAGCCGCAGCCATGAAGGACATTTGTGCTATAAGAAAATGCAATACTTGACCAGATGGTGATGACAATACATCACCAACAATACCTTAAATAAAGGCTGGAACAAGCTGCTCAGAGAGGGACAAGATTCTACAATCCATTCTGCAATGATTTCCACTTTGTGTAAGTTTTAACACAAAGCTTAAGGAACCTGGAAAGTTATACTCTGGTTCAATTCATACCTCAATGATTCCAGAAGAAATGATTAAGTACTTTTACATCAAAGTGAATACTGCTAGACTGTCTCTGCCCCTATGTCTTCCCAAGTGCATAATTTCTTTCTGATAATTACTGTGTTTCAAGAGAGTGCCTCCACTAAAATCTCTTCAGAGCCTATTCTGTCCATTCCATCTGATACCTATTTTGTGATGGGAACTTGACTGATGAGGGAGGTAGAGACCACTTCTTCCATTTGCATGGTCTCTTCCGCTTATGTGAGTTGGTGATAAACACATTGCCAGGTCCAGCTACCCAGGAGTTTTCTTTTGCCCTAGACATGGAGTTGAGGCAAAAATAAAGAGTAGGGCTTATGTTTAAGAACCCAGACACTTACATGGGAATGGCTAATGTGCACTAGAATTGCCCCGGAGCCCCCCATGTACACAGCATATCAAGCATGGCCAATCAACCCAGCATCATTTAAGACCTCAGAATCCTTCCCTCAACACACATTCTGGACTGACTGTGACTAGTATTCAGAAGGAAATGATCCCTGGCCTAAGTGATTGCTAAATGACTTCCAATTAGATTTATATGTTGTCAGGGTGACAAGGTTTCCATGAGAGACAAGCTATCTTTTTGGTATCTCCATGTCCCCAGTCACAACCACAGTCCAATCTTTAAGACCCTACTCAAACCCCCCTCCTCAATGAAGCTTTCCCTACAAACCTGAGACAGGGTCTCAGGCTCGGAAACAGAGTAACCAGGGAACAAGCGACTGGTTCCATTCTGTTTCCACAATACGTTATATATTATTCATTCAACTCAATCAAGAAGTATTTACTGTGCATTAACTTAATATCAGAAACTGCTAGATACGGGGGACACAGATTCATTCATGGCATACTTCTCGCCTCCAAGGAACTTACAGTCCACCTTACGGTATCCGCCTGTTCTGAGTTCCATAAGGGGAAAGTCCATATCATATTTATCCCTGGATCTCCAGGGTCAAGTGCAGTGTGGGAGACTTAGCTGTCACCCACTTCAGGACTTTAATGGTCACACTGAATCTAGACTTCAAGAGTCATATTAGTGTGCATGGGTGCTCTCTCTCTCTCTCTTTCTCTCTCTCTCTCATGCACACACACACACATACCACAATACATCTGTACAGATCTCATCTGTAAAAAATACCACAAGGAATAATTTAACGAGGATTTAATGAGGAGAACAAAAGAATTAATTGAGAATGACTAGCTTTGCTTTGGGATGGAACTCACACATAATTATGTACAGCAAACTAGCAGTGCTACACCTTCAACATCTCATAATCACCTCCACTCCCCCGCTGGGCTGAGGTGGCAGCCTGTGCCCATGCATCCGGCTGTCCTTCTCCCCAGGTCCTCCCCTGTGGCCTTCTACACTGCTGGGAGGCAGCAGAGTCTTGGCAGTGACATCTGAAGAGGCCCTGCCGCCAGCCCTTCTCCTCTACTGGGTATGAACAAGCACCGCTTTCTGAGGTTGCAGGGCCCTGTGATTCACTCTTGCTCTGTTCCAGGAGCCTCTGCTCAGCCCTGTGCCCTCTGAAGCACTGTGTCTAAGACAGTTTTGCTGGTTTCCTAAAATTACTTCCACCTTAAGTTGAAGTTGAAAAACACTTCCTAACACTGCCCTCATGAACAGAGTCATGGAATCTGGTATTTACTATGCAATATTATTAGCATCCTCCCTGGAGGCAGCAAATTGGAGGTTACTCTTTAACCCAGTGCCTAACACTGGGACTGGCAACCTAGCAGACTTTCAATACACATTTATGCATGAAAGAAAGAAAGAAAGAAAGAAAGAAAGAAAGAAAGAAAGAAAGAAAGAAAGAAA
>JAJEJO010000846.1:13833-88275 GCA_020662805.1 Glaucomys volans
AAAGAAAGAAAGAAAGAAAGAAAGAAAGAAAGAAAGAAAGAAAGAAACTATTCCATGCTCATTGTCCTATTAGTTAGAATCCTACTTCCAACTCTGTAACCCTGAGGCTGGTATTTAATCTCTCTCAGCATCATCTGTAGAAGAGCAATGTGTTAACTTACAGCATTGATTGGAAAGAATGGAGGAAAGGTATATAAAGACCTACTGCAATGCTCAGCACAGAGTATGCCCACAGCAAATGGTCCCAGTCATGGCATTAGCAGAGTAGGTACTTGCCTGGTATTTGTTGAAACAACTGTGGAGACTTCAATAAGAATTGCAGGCACACCACAATCCCCTGGGCCACTCTCACATAGGTGCACACTGCCCTCCCCAACCAGGAGTACTCCGTGCCCATCCCCTGGCTCTCCTCTAACACACATCCCTCCCCACTGCATGGGGTTTGCAAGCATCTCTCAGAAGACAGTATCACAAGGGAGAATAAGGCCCAGAAAATGTGGTCATGTGTCCCTGCTCCAAACAAGCAGTGGGCATGGGTTGAGACTCAGAACAGTTGAATATTTTAAAGACCTGATTCTGCTGGGCACAGTGGTGCATGCCAGTCATCCCAGGGGCTTTGGAGGCTGAGGCTGGAGGTTTGTGAGTTCAAAGCCAGCCTCAGCAATTTAGCCAGGCCCTAAGAAATTCATCAAGATCCTGTCTCTAAATAAAATATAAAAAAGGGCTGGAGATATGGTTCGAGGTTAAGGACCCCTGGGTTCAATCCCTGGTACCTCCCCAGAAAAAAAGACCTGAGTTCTAACCCCCTCCATCCGTTACCATCTGGGTGACTGTGGGCAAGTTACTTGAGCTCCTAGACTATTTCCCAATTGATAAGAAGGATTCCATGGGAGTGCCTTAATCACAGTACTATCATGTGGATAAAATAAGATAATGCACAGAATACTACCACATAGTGAAAATGCTAAAACATTAAAGTTGACAATAGACCTATATTAAGGAGCTAAGAATGGACTAGAAGATTAAAAAGCAAAGAGTTATACTTCGAACATTTATTTCATATTTAGGGTGTGTGTGCGTGAAGGCTGAACCTATGACAACCACTAGCCTGTTCATAAGTTATAGATTAGCCACTTAGTAAACTAGGAAGCAATAAGACAAGTGACATTGATGGACAGATGAGTGCCAACTTTCCCTTGTGTCTCACATGCCGGGGGCCCAGCCCTGGACCTGTGGTAGTGTGGGTGGTAAGGGAGCCATGCTGTGAGATGAAGGTTGACCGACAGGGACTGGTCTGGCATTAGTTCTATCCCAGAACTTCCAGACCTCTCCCCAGGAGCATATATGTCAGCCTCCACCTGCCCTCTCCAGGTATAGCCATGTACTGCAGGTCCTCGTCAGCTGGTGGGGACTCGGTGGCAGTCATTCTGGGGACTTGAGAGGCAATCAATTGCATCATCTGTAATGGCTTCTTTTTGTATCATCTACAGAGCAATTCCATCAATTCTCTTGTTCCATCCTCATATGTACCCAGAAATACTGAAGAGCCTCATCTACAAATGAACAATAGGAGGCGCTATCAGGTTAGGCCACTTATTCCTGATCTCATCCTTGATCACCTCACAATTCAGAAAGAATTGAGAAGAACCATAATGAAAGGGAAAAGGTTCAAACTGCCAGAAGACTCTTCCTGCAAGAACTCCAAGAATTCCTTGCTATAGAAGGAAGGGACCCTATCTATGGTCAATTCAGGTCATGACAACTAACAATAAATTAACACAACCGTAGGAATAACAATGTGATGGCATCTATCAAGAACCACAAAAATGTTCAGTTTTGACCTGGTAATAGCCCTAGAGGAAACCCAGATGAAGGAAATAGCCCAAAAGAATTTGAAAGTTATGTGCAAAAATAAAATGTTTATTATAGCTGTATAATGGCAAAAATGTAGAAAGCTAAGTATCCAATAGTAAAGGAGGCAAAGCACACAAAACATACGCACAAACACTTGGTTGTATCTGTACAGCAGTATGAAAAAAATGTATAAAATTGAAGAAAATCATAATTCATGCAAAAGAAATTATGTATTCATGTGGACACAAAGTGGAAGAGAACATGGGCTATTATAAACAGCTTGAATTGGCAGAGAAGAGACTGTGGGTGAATTTTTCTTTCTTTCTTTAATTCAGAGTTACACAAACATTGCTAAACATTACTGACATACCATGCAAAAGTTTAAGACTAAATGGGAGAGAGTGTGCTGGAATCTCTAAGGTTTCCAATGGCCCCAATAGTCTTGGGGAACCTCTGGAGGCAGGATGAACGGCATTTTCATGCTTCCATCCCCAGCATTTTCTGCAGTAACTGGACCTCAACAAATCTGAAGAAATGTAAGAAACAATCATACAGATGGTTCTTTGCTGATCCTGGTATCAGTCAGAGCCTATATCACCACCCCAAGAGTAATGGGTCTGGATATTAAGTGGATGAATTAAAGGTTCAAGAAAATATCCCAGAGGGACTTCTTTTTTTAAGAGGAAATCAAAGCAAAATCTGAGGAAGACGGTACTTGATTCAAAGCTCCTCAGTTTTGCCTCTTTGGTGCAATTGAACAGCTGCAGTCCCAGAGACCAGGTACACAAGCACAGAGCAGCTCTGGTTCCCGTTCTCTAAGCTCTAGAGACCTTCTCCAAGTAAAGGCTATGAAGTTGCATTGAATTCAAGGTCACCAGAAGAATAGCCTGAAGCCGGGGGTCAACTAAATTACACCAAGTCAAGAGAGGGAATTATCACCTCCCCTAGATTAGAAGACACAACAACCCAGCTAGATAGAGGTCCCTCTCCACGAACATACACTTCTCTGGGACTCAGATTCCTAGCCTCTGTCCTGGCCCTCTCACTGGATGTCATGAAATGCAAACAGGTTATGAAAATGTATATGGAAAAGACACCTCAACGTTAAATGCTAAAAGCCTGGCCTCAGCAAGTTCTCAGAGCAAGTGGGTACATAAAAGAATGAAAGGAGCCAAATGATTTTGTGATTTTTACAGAAATGTAGGGGTAAAAAGGTGGGGTGCTGATCTGTGTTAGAGCAGCAGGACATATCCATTTCCCAAGGCATGATGGGAAGGAGCTCTCAGATCACCAGTGAACTGGCCTTGGAAGAAGTCACCCGAGGTGCTCACAGCCCTGCCAGGGCTGCATTTTTTCAGGGTCTTTAAGGGGTAGCAGCCCCGAAACCAGGAATCCAGCTACATGGTATTCATTAATTATGCATTTGAGGACAGTAGAGACATGAGCATTTTGCAAAGGGTTTTCTGATTAAGGGATTGGAAGGAAGCCCATGTGAGAGGGCTTGCCAGGCACCTTCTGTGATCAAAGGTATAAAACAGAGCAAGAGACGTCAGTGACATAGATCCAGGCCCCTTGTATGCGGTGACATGATTACAGGCACACCTCTGCTTCAGAGTTGGCATTTCAAATAGAACCTGGCCTGCAGACATGCGGGAGGCAGTGCTCCTGGCAGCGATCTGAAGGGCATTGTGGGTAAAGGATCACAGGCAAAAGGTGATTTCTTAAGCCTGCATTGAAGGACAGGGTGCAGTGTTCCCGGGCAGCTCTGGATACTGTCAGGCGACTGGGTCCACGTGCCCTAAGTTCAGGGCAAAGAGCCCAGAGCAGCTTTTGCTGGAAGGGACAGCAGATCATGCAGGTCAACACCCTCATTTTACGGAGGAGAAATGGGTGCCCAGAAAGGTTAAATGACTAGCTTGGGGCCACAGGGCAAGCCACTGGCCACGACCTTTAACACCATCACTCTCCAAACAGAATAGTATGTGACAGGTATGGTTCTGCCAGAATTAACTTCAGGGGTGAAGCTACGGCCAGACCTGGCCCCGCTGGCTCCAGCTCTAATTGCAGGGTTTGGATCCCATCTGCTCTCAATTTTTCTCTTTGTGTTTGCCTTTCAAAACTGAAAGCCCAAAGGCAAGACTTGAAGGGCCCTGGGTCCCTGATGCTACCTTTTGTCCTCTGAGGGACACACACCCACCTCACACACGACAAGGACCTGGGCAGGTTCTGGGACATCCCTGCAGGTCTTTGTCCTCCACACCCCCAGGGATGTTCTTTCTCAGCCCCTCCTTACAACAGAGGACACAGGTGGCCCTGGTCTGCGCAAGGCCATCTAGCCCACCCCATCTCTCCTGGTGATTTCCAAAGGAGCCGCCTTCCTTTTAAAAAGATTAAATGTTTTAAAGAGAGCCAGGATATCAAACACGCTCAAGTGGACACACTGTTGCTTCCAACCAACACAGAGACAGACTGGATCCCTTGAAAGCTGTCACCCACTGGGATTCTGAGGCAGAGGAAAGCTTAGTACCCCCACGATTGAGTACACCCAGGGAGACCCTTAGTTCCAGTGACCTCTTAGCTCCCTTCTGGTGCAACCTGTGCTTCTCACTCTCCTGGGGCCTAGAGTGACCCCTTAGAGAGCAGTGTGGATCCTGTCCAAGGAGATCCATACTTGGGAAAGATGATCATATCACAGCCCCACCTACAATCAGTCTAGTGGCCCACATCCTGAGTGAGCATGGCAGATGCTGCTGGCTGTCTCTGAATATCCAGTCTGCCTTTTCTTCCGTAGTAACAGCATCTCAATTTTTAGCTTGGGCTTATTGCTTCCTAGATTCAAAAACAAAAAACTAAATACCAACCTCACTTACAGCTAAATGTGGCCACATAACAAAGCCAATAGCTAACAATCATGGCAACTCAAGTCAAGCACAACCACTTTTACATATATCACTTACTTAATCTCTTGAAAACCCAATGAGAAGCACAGTCATTATTCCCTTTTTTGTTTTTTGCAAAGTTAACTAAGACACGAAGAAATGAAGTGACTTGCGCATTCATGCTGCTAGTGGCCAGAGCTGTGATTTGAATTCAAGCAGCCTGACCCTGTCAAAACTCTTCTCCACTCATCACACCTCACTAAATCCTTCCACAAAAGCCTGGTTCTGCACAGCCCTTCCAGGTGGTAACTTCAAAAGGAGGGAGCTGCGGGAGCTGGCACGTAGTCCCCCTTCCCTGGAGTGAAAGTCAGACTTAGAGACTGACTTCTAACCAAAACTTCCTGGAAAGGGAAAGAGAGTCACTTGACAGTGGAGAAACCTAGCAGACGTCACCTTGGGCAAGTGATCAAAGTCACCATCACCACCCAGGACACATAATAGTATGTACCCCAATATTGTGCAATGACACATGGACTTCGCCTCTGTGTAGTTGTGCCCTCAAACCAATAAGCCAACCTAATCATGAGAGACCATTAGAAAACCAAATTGAGACACTTTCTAGACAACATCTGAACAATGCTCTAAAAATCTATGAAGGTCACGAAAAACAAGGAAAGATGGAGAAACTGTCACAGTTTGAAGAAGACTAGGGAGACATGACTAATCACAATGTGGGATCCAGGAGTGGATCTGGAACCAACAAGGGACACTAGTATAAATACTGTTTCAATCCTAATAAAGACCACTCTGGTTAGGCTAATAGTATTATATTGTTTTGATCAACATACGGTTATATAAGAGGTAAATGTAAGAAAAAACTGAATTAAGGATGTATGAGAACAGTATACTATCTTTACAATTTTTCCATAAATCTAAAAGGATTTCAAAATGAGAAGTTCTTCCAAAAGGAGGAGGTAGATACTTTATTCCCCTCCCCCATTTCTTCCTGTTGCTGACTTTTTAAATGATGGTGATTGCTGGAGCTACAGCAATCATTTTGATCCTGGAGGCAACCTTGAGATCACCTTGAGGGGGAAAGTCATGTCCTGAGAATGAGAGAGCAGAAATGTAGAAGTCTGGATCCCTAATGACACTCATCTCCATCTTACCCCTTGATTTCTAGCTCCAAATTTCTTTTTTATAATGAAAAAGATAAATAGCTCTTATTTTATAGAAACCATTTATCTGGGGCTATCTAGTCAAATGCAACCAAACTAATCCTTATTAATAACAGTGAAAATCTGTGTAATTGCTATCACTGATATAAAAATTGGAATCTTCACCTTAGAAACGGTCTTAGAGTCCACCTAGTCCAACCCATCATTTTGAGCCTGACTGAAGAAGAACCAGAGATGAACCAATCACCCAGGTCCCATGGCCAGCAGCCAGCAGCAGCAGACACCCAGGTCTGTCCCAGCTCAGCTTCTTCCCTGGGCCTCAGCGTGGCCAAGGTTCCCAACGCCAGCACTGCAGTGCTGAAGATCACACACAGCAAAGCGGGCGAGATGCTGCAATGCAGGTTCCTTCTGGCCATCACACCGAGTTGCCTCCCTCGGACGACAACGCGCTTGTGTTGTACGTTTCTGAATCAATTACCAACCGCAGCAACACAGCTGGAAACGACATTACGACTCTGCGTATTCCATATTTTACTTTCATGAACAGACTTAGTACTAAAAATGATGCTATTGTTATGTTTACTTAATTTTATTAAAGGGAAAAATCGCAACGGAAAATGTGTCCTGTAGATGTTCTAGGCCTGTGAGAGAGAATTACACTCAGAGGAAAAGGAAGGGCTCAAGGGCGCAGTCGCCGGTCACCTGAGAACCCGGAGCAAGTTGCTTCCCAGCCTGAGTTGCAAATGTCTTGGAAAATTAGAGGTTTAGCTGGGATTCGATTTCCTCTCAGTTTCCTTCTAATTCGGATCATCTGTGACCCCAAACACTAACCTACCACTTGATTTCACCTTTGCAGAAACAATTGTCTCAAATGCACGCAGAACACGCGGTTGGCTCCCCAGGGGATGCGCAGCGGGAGTGGGTGTCAGGATGGTCCCCGTTCTTCACTCCCCGCTTTGCTATGCATCACACGTCACTCAACACGAGGAGACAGTCAGGCAGGGCGGTGGCAGGCCTTTTGGTTGCTGTGCAAATGACATAGGGAGCGCTTAACAAACCAGGCTGTGCAGGGCTGTGGTGAACAGGACACCTGCTGGCATGTGGTCTTCACTTCACTTTGTTGTGAGCAGAAGGAGGGGCTCTAAATAGCCACAGAGTCTCCTAGGGCACATACATGAGCAGCAACGCAGCGGGTTCTTGGCCTTGTCGGGTGTCCCCCACGTATCTGACCCTGCGCGCTTCAGTCCTCAAAACCAGGCGGAGCGGGTTTCTACTACACCAGGTAGACACCAGGGTGTCCGCTGCTGCTGGCTGCTGGCAGTGGGACCTGGGTGCTTGGTTCATCTCTGGTTCTTCTTTCCTCAGGTTCAAAACAACGGGCTGGACCAGGTGGGCGCTAAGAGCAATCCTAAGGTGGCGTAGTGGTGCCACAACATTATGACGGCTGTGACATCGCTGGACCATGGGAATTTTTCAGGCAGGTCCATTATGATCTTAAGGGACCACTGTCACATATACAGTCCGTCCCTGATGGACACATCAGGAGATGCATGCATAACAGTGACTCTGGAGTTCCCCTCATTGAGTCCAGTTCCTCACCCCCTTGAATCTGGTCTCAGTCATATGACTTGTCTGAGCCAGTGTCAGATGGCAGGAGTGACACAAGCCAGTGTCAAGCCCAGACTTCAAGAAACGTAGATGTTCCCACGTGGGCTTGTGCGTCTCTATCCCTGCTGGGGGGGTAGCGGCCAGCTTGCTGGTCCTGGCAGGAAGAACTCTCCCAGGCATGGTGCCCTAAGCCAGCCTCCATCAGCCTAGTCTACAGAAGCAGGAATGAGCCCAGCCAACCAGTGGGGCCCAGATCAGAGCCACAGCATCCCGAGACCCTGGAGAAGTCACACTGACCACAAGCCATGGTGGCTTTTGTCATTGGTCATTACGCAGCAAAAGCTAGCTGATACACTGCCTTAAAATATCAACTTGGAAGGGAGTCTATTTTTGGCCAGAACTGGCTGTGTGAATTTTCCATAAAATGCTCTGCAGGAAATGGACCTGGCTTGCTAGTGAAGTGCTAGAGCCACACGCCTGTCCACATACCTGCTGGGCAGCGCATTCATGCTCAATCTCAGCCCACAAGAGGATGAGGAAATCTGCCTCCCCTGTGTACACTCCATTCTCCACTCCAGGAAAACACATTCAAATGCTGAGTTAGCCACACTATACCGCCTTTTAAAATCATGATTTAAAAAGCAGTCCCCATCTTTTGCAGTGACTAAATTCAACCAGATGTTGCCCATTTTGATTAATAAAATGAAATGCTAGTATTGGTACCATGGGAACAGTAAGATTCTTTTCTAACTCTGCATTGGTAAAAAACTAAATTAGATGTCAACATTCTATAATGGGCTGAGTATTCCCCCAACCCCCAAAGGCAGTGGTGGTAAAAAAGCACATGCATGTAGTTGGGCCCATTTTGCTTGTGTTTTAAAAATATTCCACAAATACTTATTAAGCATCAACTCGCTCTGTGCAGACCATTCAGGGGCCAGCCCAGGTGTGGGCAGCGGCTGGAACTGGAGAGCCCAGGGCGTATCACATGCCAGCAACAGAGCAGATGAGGTGCCAGGAGGCCCTGTGGGGGTCAAAGGACAGCAGGCCACAGAGCCCAGGGACAGCTGAGGGATGTTCAACAAGAGCAGAACAAGGCGAGAGGCGGCGGCTGGAGGGAAGGGGCAGGCGCCAGCCAGCAGAGGCTGCAGGGCAGGAGGTGCCACACGTCAAGCTCCAGAAGGAGAAGGCTTCCTGCTCTGTGCGGGGCTCTCTGTGCTTCCCGCAGGGAAAGGGGATCCTAGGGGAGCCAGCCAAGCCCAGCAGGCGGCAAGGGTGGCTGCTGGCACCTGACTGTCCGGCAGCTGGACAGGAGCTCCCGGCAAGGGGCTGTGCTGCTGAGCTCCAGAAGATTCCTCCCCTTCTTGCACAAAAACACACACACACACACTCACATCTCACACCATGCACACGTCACACACATTCTCATGCACATATTCACACTCTTAAATACACACCACACCCTCGTGTGCTCACACACTAACATACTAACCACACACTCAGACAACCACACATTCTCACACACATCCTGACATTCACACAGTAACACACCACACTGCCACACCCCAGGCCTTTACCCAACCACACATTCTCACTCTGTCACGCACACAGACGCATACCCCATATTTACACTTGAACACACCACACGGGCACATCCATCTAGATTCTCACTCACAACACACACATACCTCCTCACATTCTCATGCATACACACCATACACACCACACACTCAGACACAAACATACACCTCCGGCTCTCTTATAATTGCACGCCCTCACACAGGGTTGCCAAGCCTGTCCACCCACCTCGGGAGGCTGACCCACCCCCCACTAGTCCCTTCTACCCAGGCCATGTCACCTTCTCCCTCTTCTGGGCCCTGCTGCCAGCCTCACAGCCACCCAGCCGCCCATCTGCAGTCCCCACGTGCTCTTCAGAAAGCTCAGCTCCGACTCCTCCCTGCTCCTGACCCCCAGGGTTACAGCTCTGGCCATGCCACTGCACCCCAGACCCTCCGCTTTCTGGCTCCAAATGACGGGCCCTGCCACATCGCCCCAGGCACCAAGGTGGCCTGCCCGCCTGCCCCATCCACATCTCCAGGTTCATTTCTGAGTCACCATCCAGCCTCCTCTGCCTGGCAGAAGCCCTCCACCTTTCCCACCTCCAGCACAGTGCTTCCCTGGAGCCTTTCTGGAGGCCTGTGGCGAAAAGCCCCACCCTCCTCTCTCCAAGCCCCCCATGCCACTTGCCACACTGCTGTCACCATGGCCTCGGCCACTCACATCTTCATCATGTCGATACGGAAGTTCTCTGAGACAGATTCTGCGTCTCATTCATCTCCATAACTCCCTGCCCCTTCCCTAATGCCTTCAGCATAAGAGAAATCCAATAAAAATATGCTGGGTTCAAAGTTAATAATTTAATCCTTATGAGGGTCAATTAATTTGGTTGGTCTCACTTGGGGCCAGTTTCCCTCACTGAGCACAGCAGACTGGACCAGAGATCAGCCTAACTCAGGCCCACCGTGAGGAAGAGCTCAGTGTGGGGCCCTCTTTGTAGCCACCCAAAAACAGTAGCCAGAAGACACCTCACCCAGTTGGGGGCAGCTGTCATGTGGCAAGTGCTCCACCCAATACTGAGGTACCAGTTAGGGACATGGACAGGAGCATGATCCATCCTGGAGACAATGAGACCCTGAAAGCCAAAGTGGGTGGGGGAGGTGGTGACCTCAGAGCTGAGCCCTCACCCCTGGGAAAGCACCAGCCACGCAGATTTTCTTCTGGGAGAAGATGTGAAGAGGCCTACGGAACTGCAAATGCCACCAGGTTAGATCTTCAATTAGTTGACCCTCATAAGGATTAAATTATTAAGAAAGGGTTGGGGGTCTCACTCAGTGGTAGAGTGCCCCTAGGTTCCATCCCCAGTACCCCCCAAAAAAGGAAATATTCCATCAAAAGCATACAGCACATTGTGTTTATCCATTCACCCCCTGATGAGCACTGAGGTTGCATCTACCTTTCAGCTATTGCAAATAATGCTGCATTGATCCTGGGTGTACCAATGTCTCTTTAAGTTCCTGCTCTCAGTTCTTTGGGGTATATACCCAGAAGTGGGATTGTTGGACCCTATGGTAGTCCTGTTTTCAGTTTTTGGAGGAGCTGCCATACTGTTTTCCATATTAAGAGGTTTGGCTTTTTTTCTAGGTAAAACTCGAGGCCATTTGAGGGATTTGAGTGGGAGAGTGATAAAACTTTATTTAGATTTCTAAATACCAATCTGGCTTTGGTAATACCAGAATGGATTGTGGGGCCGAAGAGGGTCTGCAGAGAGACAGCTGTAACTAGAAGGGACTTGTGGGAGCCCTGGAAAGAGAGAAGGGGAGGTGGAATGGACGTGGTGAATGTCAGAGGAGGGACAGAACCGGGGAGTGCGGGGAGGGGGCACAGAGGAGCACTCTCAGGTCTGGGGCCTGAACCCCTGGGTGCACAGTGATGTCACCACAAAGAATAGAGCAGGGACATAAGCATCTCTGAATGGTTCACAAAAGCTGCCAGAGCTCTTTCCTCCTTTCCTTGTCCTTACCACCTCCAAATTTTTACAACCCTAAATCTCGATTTAGCCTTCGCCTCTCAGACCTCCCTGTCTGACTCCTCCCAAAAAGTCACCCTCAGGACCAAGCCCTATGATGCAGAAAAGTAACTGCTACCCTAGAAGGTGCTGGTGAGGACACCAACTCCACTCCAGACTCCACTGGCCTGCAGAGGCTGGCTCCTCTGGCCTGCAGGCTGGCAGGAAGTCGGACAGCATGCATCTCCAAGCAGACGCCGGAGAGCCGGCCAGTCAGTGGTCCAGCTGCTTATCAGCGTTCCTCATGCACGGGGGGGTCACCTGAGACCATCACCAGGCCAGGCTCCAGCAGAGAGTGACCTTGTGCACAGGTCTGGTCTCTTATTCAAAGAGTCCCCATGAGTCTTGTTCTTCCTGCTGGTCTTCTTGTCCTTGTCATATCTCATAGATAAAGGACAGCTTTGCAGAGAGAGGTTCGTTTTTAAAAGGCTTTCAACAAACACGCGCTCCGCACCTACATGTTCTTAGCAACCTGCCGGTGGAAGGGATGCAGAGATAGATCACACATGGATCTTGGCCTTGAAGAACTTTCAGCATGTCCATCCACTGGCAATATGAAGCCACACCCAGTCGATTACCAAATGTTAAAAGAAAGGCTTGTTGTGGACTGTCTGTTAGCAAAAGAAAGTGGGACTCCTGCTAGTCTTCAAGGAAAAACACAATTTGGGCAGAAAAACAGGGGAAGGCGAGGACACACCAAAGGGGATACGCCAAGTTCACCAAAGGCTGAGAAGCAGAAAAAAGCAGAGCACAGGAGGAAGGGAGCAGGAGGCAGGATGGAGGGGGGGCAGGCAGGAGGCTGCTGTAACATCCAGCCAGGACAGAGCAGGGACAGAGACGGGCATGCTGGGAAATGTCCTTTTGATGCTCACTTGTCCCAACCATGGAGCTGATGCTTTGCCCCTGTTTCCTCACTCAGTCCCACAGCCACATGAGAGGGGTGAGGTTGAGGGTATTACCCCCATTTCACAACTATGCACCTGAGGCTTGGTTACAACTGAAAGTATTTTGAAATAAGATTTCCAGCTTTAGGACTTGGCCTTCAGCTCTTGGCCTTCAGGCAAGGAAGTAGCATTTACTACACAAGCCACAGCCCTCCTGCTCTTGCTATTGTTACCTGCTCTTGTCTGCTTGCTAGTTGGTTGACTAGGGTGTGCAAGGGCAGAACAGAGAAGATCTGCTCTTTCCTTTGTTCCTGGGCTTGAAGCTGTTGTATGCAATGAGGCCTCCTCTCCCAGGATCACGGCATGGAAGGGGGAAGGGTGTGGTCCTCTCTGGGACCTGCACTGCTCTTTCCAGTTTCTCACCCTCCTATGGAAGCGACTTGGCAGTTTGTGCCACAAGAAGTGGAGCACACATGGATGCCCAGGGCTTCATGGTTAGCCAAGTGACTTGCCAAAGCCGTCATCTGCCAAGAGGAAGTGGCAGTGAGCTTCAACTCAGCCTAGACCTCCAGAAGTATCATGTACTTCCACTTTGACCATTGCTAAGGGGAAAACATGTGCAGGGTCATCCTCTGATCCCAGGAAACCATGAGCCATATGGAGCACACCTGGACCCCATCTGCAGCAGGAAGCCACGACCCACCCAGATCCTCAATATTCAGAAATGCCCCTGGTATTTCTCACTGATTTATCCCACATCCCTCATTTTCCAATAGAGAGATGAAGCCCAGACTGGAGAAATGGTGTATTGGAGTCTTACAACCAGTTGGAAATTGGGTCTCCTGATTTCTAATCCACTGCCTTTCCACTGTGGTGCCCTATCGCATCACAGGGATTCCCCGCAGGCTGCAAGAAAATAGAGGAAATCTGAGATGTCAACCAGGTAAGTAATTAAGCAGAACAGATGCAGCCAAAAGCATGAAAGCAAGATTTAACCTGGATAATCCCTCTATAATTTAGAGTTGATCTGTCTGAAAGAGTTCCTGTTGATTTCCCAGGGGGACCATTGGTCTCAAACTGGAGCCACAGGGACCATAAGAACTGAATCTGTTAACCCCGTCATCTTTCAAGGTGTCAGTCTTTTATACCTAGGAAATGGGGCCTGGTTTTTTTCCCCCTTTTGGAATTTGTGTTCATTACTAAGTTCTATGTTACTCAAAAATAGCAGCTCTCTCCCAGATGACTTTGCATGTTCTTCTTGGCTTCACACAGATTGTGAGCCAGCCTGAACACCGCCTAAGTAAGATCATTCCTGTAAATATTGCTGTCATTCAAGAGTCTTATAAGCTTGGCAAGTTAGGGTTGGAAAGGAACTTAGAGATCATTGGTTCTCATCTTGTCATTTTACAGATATGAACACTGAGGTCTGAGGGGGGTAACTGATCTTCCCAAAGTCACACAGTCACATTGCTACCTGGTTAGCAACAGGTAGCAATCAGTGCCAGGAGGAAGGTTAGGGGACCATATAGAAAGATGCAATCAGCTCAACTCTTTAAGGTTGTCACTGAAAGTGGGTCACTCCATATCTGTTAAGATGCCCAGTTCCAGACTCATGCCTAGGCTGGGAAGAGGCTGAATCACAAAAGAAAATAACCCTGAATAGGAAGAAATTGAGATGTCCCTGAAAGGCCAACAGGTCAGCAGGGCTACTGGTGCCTCAGAACTGGACTGAGCCCAGGTCTGCGGAGCAGGACAGCCTTACCATCAGACGTGGACTGCAAGGGCCCCCAGAAGGTGCTGCCATCAGGGTGCCACAGCCAGCTCACTATGGCTCCTGAGAACCAATAGCTTAATCTGTGAGGCAGCTGTTCATTCTGTGATATGGCATGAAGGTAGCCATGGTGGGAGTATTCATACCACCAAAACTAGCAAGTGCTACAAACAGAGGGTGTTGCTCTTGTGTTCTTGTTTCCTGAGAGACATTTTACCAGCATACCATGGGGTGCTGTCCCTCTACCAGGGACTGATGGCCTCCCCTAAAGTTAAGAAGATCCTTCACATAGACAGGAATACTCAAAGAAGGGAAAAACAGAGATATCAAACATTTAAAAAGCTATTACCCTTCCCTGGAGGA
Organism: Glaucomys volans; assembly: GCA_020662805.1. Lineage (NCBI taxonomy): Eukaryota > Metazoa > Chordata > Mammalia > Rodentia > Sciuridae > Glaucomys > Glaucomys volans. The sequence continues at coordinate 27,996 of JAJEJO010000846.1, forward strand.
AGTGTCCAGTGTTTACCAGAAAACTCATGTGGAGAATTGGCCACCATAACTCAGAAGGTCAGGACTCTGAAAAACAGCCTACTGATAATCAGCTTAGGGAGCCAGTACCACAGGGTGGATCTTAAATGTCTCCTCAAAGCCCACGTGTTAGGCTTACTCCTCACCTTGGTGCTATTGGGAGGTGGTGGGACCTTTAAGAGGTGGGGCCGAGTGGGAGGTCTTCAGGTCATTGGAGGTGTGCCCTTCTTCTTCTGCCTTTTCTCTTCCTGGCCATGAGGCAAAGAGTATGGCTCCATCACATGCTTCCACTAGGATGTGCTGCCTCACCCCAGGCCCAAAGCAATGGGTCCGTCAGATCATGGACTGAAACTTCTAAAATGTGAGCCAAAATAAACCTTTTCTCTTTATAAGTTGACCACCTCAAGCATGTGTTATAGTGATAGCAAGCTGACAAACACAGGCTTCATGACCTTCAGTGGGTCAAGCTTTCTCATCTAAACCAAATCACCTCTAAAGGATCAACTGCACAAAGAAGCCAACCAGTGACTCCAGTGGCTGCAGCCTCCGGCGTATGCTCAATGAGATCCCATACCTGCCCTCCAGGACCAGCTTCAGGAGGAGGGCCTCAATGACCCCTGTGAGATGAGCTAGTCTGTGGCCAAGACTCCTGGATTTTACAGCCTCATCTCTTGATGATATGTCTTTCACTGGGGCAGAGAGTCATTTGGTTCAAGCTGTAAAATGCTGGCCTTGATTACAGAATTCTCCTCTTTATCCTTCCTTCTGTGGAAGGCAGTATTCAGTGAGCCCCCGCTTACCTAGTCAAGACAAAGCATCTTCCTATATCCTCTCCCGTCACTATATTTACAAATACATTCCAGACATTTGGAAAAGGGCAATAGAAGAGGAAAGCTTGCCCTGTTTACTTTCTTATGTGTCCCCAATGCCTAGAAAGTGTCAGGGTCAAAGTAGTACTCAATAAATATCTGTCAAACAAATGACTTAAAAATGAGTAAAAGAATTCATTTTTATAGAATGCAGGTACCTCGAGCACCCTGCATAGATCCAAAAGGAAAATCTGTAAAGGTTGGAAAACTTGATTACCTAGAAATTTTAAACTTTTGTATGCAAAAAAAAAATGATAAATAAAATATAAATGTACATGTTGTACACCTACACCACATATAACAAAAGGTTCATCTCATATGTTAATATGTAAATAGTTCATTCAAATCAATAAGAAAAAGACAAACATTCTAATAAAAATAAAAGCAATTCACAGAAGAACAAGTGACCAATAATCATGAAGAGTCCAAGGTCATGAGTAATCAAAGAAAAATACTTTTCACCTGAGGATATTTACAAAGTCTAAAAATAATGAATTTTTTACACAGAGTGAGCAAAGTTGTGAAAAAGTGAGGACTCAGCTAGTGGGAAAGAAAATTAGTGCAAACCTTCTGGAGAGTGTTTTTGCAATCACACCAAAAGCCTTTAAATGCACATGCTTTTTGAGGCAGAAATAGCACTTCTAAGCATTTATCCTCAGGCAGTCTTCTGAGTTGTATGCAAAAATGTGTGAACAAAGTTGCTAGTCGTGGCATTATTTATAACAAAATTTATAAGCAACCTAAAGTTCCGATAATAGGGAGAGAATTTTAAAGTAGATTATGGATTCCTATATAATGAAATACTTTGCAGCCATTTAAAATCAAGGTGTTGAAAACATTTAACATTGGAAAATAGGTTCAAAATATAATGCACGGTGGGGGGAGCAATCTATAAATCAATACTTAAAGTAACTCCATGTTTTTAAAAACTACACACAAACGTACCTAGAAAAAATATTAACAGTGGTTATCTGTAGATAGAGAAACCATGGATGATTTGACTATTTTTGGCTTTCTGTGAATTTTTTTAGAACGTACAAGTTGGCTTTTCTTTATGTTTTGCAAATTTTCTGCCAAGAGCATGTTTTTTTCTTTCTCAGTTGGAGGCAGCACAAGTTAAGCACTCAGGCCTTGCTTTAGTTCCTCATCAGAACCCTGAAGTGCTCCCTCCCAGAGACTGCCCAACACAGCCACAGACCCCAGGCCACAACAAAAGGATTCCCTACAGAGAGCAGCCCACACTGGGTGGGACTGAAACACTCAACACTGGAAGGGCATCCATGACCAGCCCAGACCCAGGACTGCTCTATTCTTGGGCTAACTCAGAACAGCAGCTGCTGTGAGGGCCCTCCAGCTCTGCAGGGTGCCATTCCTTCCAGCACAGGATGATGCACTGGCCTCTGAGTCCCTCTTTCCAAAGAGTCACCATGACATACAAGCCCTCTTTCTATCTTAGCTCACAGCCCCCACTGTAGCATGCTGTCTGATGGCTGGGACACCACCTAGCAGGCTTTGCTGACAGAACCCGGCTGTCAAGTCCACATTGTGGAGCCCACAGGATGCAGCCATCATGGCCAGGAGGGGTGAGGGTTGGGGAGTACTGTGAGGGGTGAGGAGCACTGACTCTAAAAGAGGTCCTCCCCCTATGGGGTTCCACCACCCACATAACTATACAATAAGAAAATGTCCCAGAGTGGGTCAGCCCTCTATTAAGGGCTATTTGGTCAATGGAGGGGCTTTCAAGATGGCACAGACTGATCACGATGGTATGGATTCACTTGACCTCTCCCTCCCTGCTGAGGTTCTGATTCACCTTGTACAGAGCAAGAATTAAGGGTTATAGCTCCACAATGATTATCAATTCTCCTGATGCTAACTGCCAACCCAGTAGAAGAACTCCATCTGACCATAGGATCCACCAAGCCCAACCTAGAGCCAGGTGAAGGACTAGTGGTCAACAGAAACCCTGGTAGAAAGAGTACATAAGCCTGATGGTCAGACCCAGCTGGCCTACCCCTTTACAGCTGTGTGATCCTGGCCCTGCCATGTACCCTTCTTAAGACTTGGTTTCTACCAGTTGTAGTGGTGCACACCTGTAATTCCAGCTACTCAGGAGGTTGAGGCAGGAGGATCATAAGTTCAAGGCCAACCTCCACAACTTAGTAAGACCCTGTCTCAAAATAAAAATAAAAAAGGCTAGGGGTATAGCTCAGTGGTAGAGCACCATGGGTCCAATTCCCAGTGGAATGAAGAACAATCCCTACGTAGAGATGTGGTGAGGTTTAATAACATGATGAATATAAAGTATAGGGAGACCCAGTAAGACATCAGTCAGGGGTGGCCATTATTATCATGAACCACATTTTCTTCTCCACACAGCCCAGCACACAGTAATGCTACTCAATAATAAACCCCATGAGTCAGTGACAATATTTGGAGTGTTCATCTTATTCACCTTTGTGTCCCTCACCTACTACCCTGTCAGCCATATTACAGAGCACAGACCCTTAAACATTTTTTGAAGGAATAACTTAGCGAATGCCATTTGGTCTCTGAAATGTGCCTTCTGTATTTTATCATTTCATGAATGATGTATTATTCCGTGACCTTTTGAATTTCCATTTAATCATGCATCTAGGCTAAATCCTGATTTATTTCTATGACCCTGAACAGCACACAGTTCTTTTCCTCCATATTATCCTGCCTCCATGGATACAAGCTCTCCAACAAGGTGTCCCTTTGTATAACCAACCACCCTGAAAATGTGTAGCTTAAAACAACAATTGTCCCCGAAGTTCTGTGGGACGAGTAGGTGGTTCTTCGGCTCCTCTTGCTTGGACTGGCTCACTTCAGTCAGATAGCAGCTGAAGTGCCTGGTCCAAGATGGCCTCATTCTCTTCTCTCACTTGGGCCTCTCCTCATGCTGTAGTAGTTGAGCCCAGGCTTCCATACATGGCAGCAGAAATGGCGCGAGGGCCAAGGCATAAGCTGCAAACCCCTCGAAGTTTGGCATTGCTTCAACAGCAGTCATGAGTGAAAGCAAGTCCCAAAACCAGTACATTTTTTAGGGGGTGGAGTCTGGAGGGAGGAACAGACTCCACCTCTTAATGCAGCTTCAAAATAATTTGGCCAGAAATCACATCATGTAAAAGAAATATGCATTTAACATAACCCACGGAGATCTGCTCACATACCCACTTGGTTCCACAGTCAAGAATATCTGACATTGGAGAAGATCTTTTCTCCACACGAGGACTTTTCAAGGCCAGCCAGGGTTGCCTGAAACTTCCTCTCCCTGGGTGATTTCATTTACTCTCATTATTTCAATGCCATCTATATGCTAATGACCTTCAAATTTTACCTCCGGCTCAGCTTCTGACTCATGTATTCAACTTTTGATTTCCCTCTCAAACCTGCTCCGTCCATAGTCTTTCCTGTCTCCCAAAGGAGAATCATCAGACCACAAATCTAGTGTGTCCTCAGTTGCTCCTTCTCTCACCTCCCACTTTCAATCCATTCAATCCTGTCAGCTGTATCTCCATGCCACCACTACCCACCTCCACGACTGAATCAGTCTCCTAAGACTGCAGTTCAGAACAAACTACCTCAAGCTAGATGGCTTGATAGAACAGAAATTTATTGCCTCACAGAAGTCTAAAATCAAAGTGCGGGCAAAGCCATGGTCCCTCTGTTACCTATTGAAGGTAGGTATCAGCAGCTGATGTGACTTCCTGGCTTGGGGTGGTGTCCTCTTCCTGGTTCTGGGTGGTGGCCTTGGCATTCCTTGGCTTGCAGTTGCATCTGTCCGTCCTCTACCTGAGTCCTCATCAACACAGTGATTTCCCTGGGTATCTCTGTATCTATGCACCCAAATCTCCCTGCTCTTATAGGGATATGAGGGGCTGGGGATATAGCTCAGTTGGTAGAGTGCTTGCCTTGTAAGCACAAGGCCCTGGGTTCAATCCCCAGCACCACAAAAAAAAAAAAAAACAACTTATAGGGATATGATCATATTGGATTAGGCCTACCCCAACCCAGTATGACCTCATCTCATAGCATGTACAAATATCCCATGGCCAAAATAAGGTCACATTCACAGGTACCAGGGGTTAGGACTTCAGTGTATCTTTTTGGAGGACACAATTCAACACCTAACAGCTATATAATCCCATTCCAAGTCAACATTATCTCTCTAACACATATAAACTCCTTGCCTGGCATTCAAATCCCAAATTCATGACCTTCCCAGCCTTTTCCAGCCTCATTCCCTACACCTCCTTCTTAACCCTCCTACAGACACACTGAGTTCCTCTGTGCCCCAAAAAATCTAGGATGGAGGACCCCACCCAAGGGAGAGTCTTTTCTCTAGCTGCCTCTTGGAATGCCATCCCAGCATCTAAATGACTCACTCTTGTCACTCAGAAGGAGGCTTAGATGTCACCTCTTCAGAGATCTTCCCGGTCCTTCTCTTTCACACTTGTCCTCATTTGATTCCTCTCAAAGCATTTATGACTGTGTGATCTGTTTACTTATTTGATACATTGCCTGTCTTTCCCAACCAGGATGTGAACAGGAACTGGGCCTCCATCCCTGCTATATTCTTCACACCTAGGATAGTGCCAGGCACAAAGTAAATGTTCAATAAATCTTGTTGAAAGAAAGAATGAATTGCTTCTTGATAGTCAACTGCAATGGAGGTTTTTCAAGTTTTATCTTGCAGAACCTACTGCATTTGACAAGAATGATTACTCCCTCTTCTTAAAAATTCTTAATCATCTCCTCCTACCCAAGGCCATCTCCAATTTCAAGGTCATGGTCTCCTGGTTCTCCTTACTATCATTTCTCTGCCTGCTTTGTGCACTCCTCTTCCTCTTCTTTTGGTAAATCCAGGGGTTCTGTTTGAGTTCCCTGTGGAAGGCATAAAAATGGGTACCTAGAGACATCCTTGTCCTAATCCTTGAAACCTATGAGTATGTTCCCTTACTTGGTGGAGGATCCACCCTGGGGAGATTATCCTGAATCATCTGAGTGGGCCCAATCTAATCACAAGGATCTTACAAAAATCAGGCAGAAGAGTCAGAACTAGAGAAGGTATGATGACAAAGGCAGACGAGTGGGGTGGCCACGACCAAGAATGTGGGTAGCCTACAGAAAGGGTTCTTCCCTAGAGCCCCTGGAAGGGATGCACTTCTGCTGACACCCATAGACATATTTCAGACTTTTAACCTCCAGTGCTGTGAGAAGGGAATTTCTGTTGTTTTAAGCTACTGAGTTTGTGGCCATTTGTTACGGCAGCCTAGGACACTAATACCGCTCTCTCCTCTTCCCCTACTACTCATTCTCTTTAGATCATTACATCTTTATCCTCAATGACCACCTGCCTATAAGTGGATGCTTCTCCTCTAACACTCAGACTTCCATATCCAACAGCTCATTTAACACCTTTTTAAAAACTATTCTATTTGTTCTAATTAGTAATATCATTTAACATCTTTAACTAGATGTCCTTGGTACCCCAAGCTCAACCCATCCTCAGCTCAGCCCTCTCCCACTCTGCCCCCATGTTCTTTCAGCTGATGGTAGCATGGTGCACCATTGTCCCAAGCAAGGCTCCTAAGGACTCCTTCTCCTGAAGTCCAGTGTCCACTTGATCTCTAAGTCCTGCCACCTTTATCTCAACAATCTGTCTCCTCCCCTCCATTGCTTCTCTCACAGCCCTCTCCATCCTTTGCCTTGATTTCACTGAATCTTCCTCTATCTGCCGGCCTCCATCTTTGAACCCCTCAAATCCCTCTCTGTGCTTCATTTCTCCTTTTAAAATGCAAATATCTCATCACATCCCTCTGTTCATAGATTCCTCTGTGGTAAAAGTCAAGTTGCTAAACACAGCCTACCAGCTCTCCTTGGTCTGCCTCCCACCCCATCACCCCAACCTCACCTCCTCTGCACCACAGCCCAGGCTTCCCACTACCCCAAGTGCACTCCTGTGTTGGAAGACAGCGAAGGGAGAGGGGAAGAAAGGTTGTTTTCCCTAACCAAATCTTCCTTCACTCACTGTGCCCCCTAAAACATCAATCTGACTGCTTCTTGATTCAAGGGGAGTAGAAACACCCCTCCACCTCAGACACTTGCACACATATCTCAGCTCTTATATATCCTCATTTCTCCTCCACACACACCCAACAAAGCAAAATCACACTCCCAAATGCAAATTCATGTACTATTCATTCCCTTATAGAAATGCCCACCCACAGAAACACACACAGAAGACACAGACAGCTGCTCATCCAACTGCAAGTGCCTTCCCATAGCTTCCCTTAAAACCCTTTTCTGCAGACACAGCCTGAAGCCACAAATATCCAAAGTAGGAAAGCAGATAACTTCCATGGCTTAGGGAGAAGGAGAGGGAACAGAAGAGGTAGAAAAAGATGATAGAAGGTTGAAGGGAAATGGGGTGGGGGATGACCACAGAAGGGTCAACTGGGATATATTCACTCACCAACTTCCCTAAGTCCCAGTGAAGCCAAGTGTCAGCTGCTAAAGAAAAGGGATACAAAGAGTCTTAGTAGTGGTCATAATAACAGTAGCTAACAGCAGTGGTCCTTATACACCAGGTGCTACACGTGGAACTTTTGTTAACTCCTCTAGTCTCCAGAGCAATCTCATGAAGTAAACACTATAGTGAACCTCAATGAATACATGAGGTAATTAGGTTCCAAAAGGGAAGTGATAAGTCCAAGGTCACATTGTAAAAACTGACAGAACTTGGATTGCCATCCGGGCTGCCAGGTTCCAGAGACTGCATTTCTTACCCACCTCCCAGTACACGACCCTGCCCAGGAGTAGCTCACAGGCCACTGGGCACTCATGTGCAGATGTGGGTGGCTGGATGCCTTCTTTCCTTGGGGAGAAAGCATGGATAAGGAGGCAACAGATACCCTGACCGGAAAGTCTTGTGGACCTGGACCCAAATCCTAACTCTGCCACTCACAGTTCCTTACCCTTGCTGAGCACCAGCTTTTTCATCCATAAATGAAGGTACTAATACCTACTTTGCTGAGTTTCACTAGAATTAAATGAGATACTCTATGGAAAGTGCTAAGTATGGTGCTTAACATATAGTAAGCACTCAATAAATAAGTAATCTCTTCCTCTTGTTGCTCCAACAAATAGGTTTCCTCAACTCCCCAAACCTAATGCTTTCCAGAAGCAGTAGAAGAGCAATTGCAAATTATGGCCCTTGGACATGTACATTATTAGATCAATATAGTACTTTAAATTGCACAGTAACCAGGCAGAAGTTATAAATGACCACAAAACAAGCAGCTCAGCACCTTGTAGTTACAGACGGTCTCCCCCACCCCCTGAAGGCAATGGAGTTCTCAACTTCTGCATTAGAATCAAGGCAGCCCAAAATGGGCTGCTTCATAGAGTGAAATAAGGGAAAGTGGGGGAAAGATAGGATAACATAAAAGGAAGGGATCAGTAGTGATAAAGGGAGGATCAGTAGTGTAGAAAGGGATTGAGAGGCAGAGTGGAGGGATGGGAAAGGGAGGCTATGCAGAATGAATTCTTTTAAAACTCATGTTATGTACATATATAAATATACCATAGGGAACCTCACTTTTATGCATAGGTAGAAAGAACCAATCAAATATAAATGAATTGGAGAATATCATGCTAAGTGAAATAAGCCATTCCAAAAATCTAAAGGCCAAATGTTTTCTCTAATAAGTGGATAATGATATATAATGGGGGTGGGGGGTAAGAGAAGAATGGAGGAGCTTTGGATTACATAGAGGGAAATGAGAGTAGGGAAAGGGCAGGGTATGAAAGATGGTGGAATGAGACAGACATCATTACCCTATGTACATGAATGATTACACAAATGGTGTAAATCTACATTGCGTACAACCATAGAAATGAATAGTTGTACCCCATTTGTGTTCAATGAATCAAAATGCAGTCTGTAAAAATTTAAAAAATAGATTAATAAATTAATGAAAAATATAAATAAATATAAATATAAATACAAATATAAAAATAAATAGAAGAACATAAATAAATATTTATAATATAAATAAACAGCAAAAGGAAGTCGAGTAGAGTAGAGGAAGGAAAAGGGGAGAGGGGAGGAAGGATGGGAGAGAAAAGAGGGGATCATGAACTGAAATCAATTTCCATGCATTTATGAGTTTGTCAGGATGAACCCAACTACTATGTCCAACTATAAAGCTCTAATTTAAAAAAAAGAAAATGGCTGCTTCAGACCTAGAGAGTCACATTTTCCCAGGCAGGGGTCCTGGATGCACTATTCAATTCTTGTCCACACTCACATTTGAGAACCACTGAATTAGAGAGTAAAGAGATGCTGCGTTTTCCAACAAGATGCATGGCTCAGGGGCCAATGAGCTGACCTACAATGCTGCCAACATTGGATGTTTCTTTTTCACATGAGAAGAAATAAACAAAGACCAATTCTCTTCCTAGGAAGAAATGGCCCTCTTAAACTTAGAGTGTCCAGGAAAATGTCCAGAGGAAGCAATTGTATGTCCCTTGATAGGTTTCAGAAGCCAAGAAAACTATGCACAGCAAGGCTGGAAGGGTTAACCCCACCAGACCTGGCCCTGGAGGGACAAGGTAGATCTGAGGTAGGAGACGACAGTCCCTGGGGACAGAAGCCCTGACTGTAGCACCAGAGTGGGGAGGGACAGTGTGTTCATTCAACTCCACTCCGAGCCAGGATGGGAACTCTAACGGCCCAAGGCTCCAGGAGCAGAGCCCAGGGGCAGCCCAGGGCCTACCAGGGCTCGTTGGGTATTGCTCTTGCACCAGAACAAAGCCATGCAAGTCTTGCTGACTGACTCAGCATGCAGCCTAAAGTGACCTTAAATCATTTCCTCTGAAAAATAATTATGCCACAGCTAAAGGTCAAACGGCAAACCAACACCCCAGCCTCAGGCCACGTTTCCCCTCTACCTAGTGTTGGGTTCAAAGCCCCTGGCACCCAAACTGCCCTGAGCCTGGTCAATGATGGAAATCATTAAGGTGTCCTGGTCCAAATGGGAGTGGAGCCTTGAGCCTGCCCTGCGGGGTCTGGTCCTGGCATCATGCCCTGGGCCCTGGCTCTCACCTTAAACTCCACTGCTGGTGAATGAGTTCCTATTTCCTTTGTCTGGCTTGCCCTACCTCTGCCCCTGTCCTTGAGTAAAGAGCTATTCCCGAGTCTGTTGGCTAGGTTGGGGGCCTTGCTTCTCCATAAGCGGTGAAGATGTCCAACCTGAGTGCTCAGACTTCCCAGCACTGTTTTTGTCCAGGTTCTGTACTCGAAGGACAGGAGGCTCTCCTGTGGGGTGCTCTCTCATGCTGACCTCCAGAAGCCTGAAAGCCTTCCAGTTTCAGCCCTTGCACCCAGAGTTCCTGCATAGACCCCCACCAGCCCCACCAGCCTGTCCCTGGCTTCTCATTGCTGTTGTTGTCAGCATAAGAAAAATCTTCTGTCTTTATTATGCCTACAAGCAAATAAAAATGAATTTCCACTATCCAAGTATCTCACATACAGAGAGCAATACTCAGACTTCATAGATACCTTTTCTGATCATAAAGCCTAATTAGCAAGCTGCTTAGAGAATTAGCATGTAAACATGAGCACAATTAATAAACTTTTAAGTGCTGCATATATAAAGGGAATCTTCAGTTTCATATACTCAGCTTTTTACCAAGCTAATCTTTAATACTTTGCACATAGAAACCCCTAAAATTTAAACCACTGCTAAATTTGGGCTTTAATTCATAAACTATTGAATGAAAGCTCTGCCATGAGAGTCCTGCTTCCCTGCCAGTATTTATTCATTCTTTCTTTTATAAGTGTTTCTTGAGCGCTAACTATGTGTTAAGCACTCAGGGAAATATCACATCTGACCTCAAGCAGCTGATGATACAGGTGGAAAGATAGACAATAAATAAGAATCAAACAAATAAATAATAACACACTGTGCAATTTATGCATGAATGATGGAATCCGAACAATACAGTAAAAGTAAATAGGGGCTGGGTGCAGTGGCACATACCTGTAACCCCAGCAGTTTGGGAGGCTGAGGCAGGAGCATCACAAGTTGAGCCTCAGCAACTTATGGAGGCCCAAAGCAACTTAATGAGACCCTGCCTCAAAATAAAAAATAAAAAGGGCTGAGGATGGGTTTAGTAGTAAAGCATCCCTGGGTTCAATTCCCATTGCAAACAAAAAAAGTAAATGGGGAATATCCCACCCCAGAGCAACAAGCACACCTAAGGCCTAGACCTTGGTTTCCAATCCATTCTTCAGTCACAGGAACCAGGGTTTCTTGGAGAAATACTGATTCTAAGACCAGGTAAGGAAACATACAAAATGATTCTGGAGCATCATGTAGTACCGGAAAGTAAGAAAATGCATTCAATTGAAAAAAAAAAAAAAAAAAAAAAAAAAAAAAAGGATGTGGCAAGGTCAAGGTCAGAGGACCAAGGGAACCAACTAAAAGAGTTCCTGATAGCCAAAGTTGGAACAACTGGAGCAACAAAACAAAGTTATATTGCATTATAACCCAAAGTATAAAATTAATATGCATGAGTTCCTACCAATATAAATAAAAGATTGAATAGATTAATAAATGAAGAAGAGACAAATATCTCATGCAAACAAATTCTAAGTAAGTTATGAAGATATGGACTGGGGTTGTAGCTCAGTGGTAGTGCACTTGATCCTCAACATCACATATAAATAAATAAATAAATAAATAAATAAATAAATAAATAAATGTATTAAAAAATGAACTTTAAAAAAAGTTATAAAGATACTCCAACCTAAGGGAGGAAGAATGAAACCTCTAGCTCCTCAGCACTGGGCCATGCCTAGTGATTTCCCTCCAAAGAGTACAGCATAGGAAGAAAGAGGAAAGAATAACTGTATGTGAAGAACTTTGACAGACATGACCACGGCCAGGTGACCAAAGTCAGCAACAACCGTTCATCTGTTGACAGGACATACCTTTGACATAACGTATTGAAAACAGCACTTTACCCCTGTGATCTTCCCCGCAGAAAGGGCCAGCACATTCAAATATTGAGAAAACACCAGATAAGTTCCAAGAGAGGTGCATCCTGTAATGTTCTGGACCAGTACTCCTCAAAACTGTCAAGGTCATGGGAAACCACCACAGCCCAGAGGAGCCAGGAAGACATGGAAATTAATGCAATGCAGTGTCCTGAATGGGATCTTCAAATCGAAGGAGGATCTCAGACGAAAACTAAGGAAATCTGAATAAACTGGGGACCTGAGTCAATATTAATCTATCAGTAGTGGCTTGTTAATTTAAACAAGTGCACCATGTAAGATGTTAACAAAAGAGGAAACTGAGGGCAGGGACTCTCTGGAAATTCTCTACCAGCACAGTTTATCAGCAAATCTAAAACAGTTATAAAAAAAAAGTCTATCAAAATAAATCAATAAAGAGAGAACTTTATCTAAATAGGGTGCTCTGAGAAAGCTCCACTGGGGAGTTAACTTTAAGCCTGAATGAGAAAGTTTGGGTTCTGTAAAGAGAAGGGAAAGAATATTCAGGGCTTGAAAAAGAGGATGTGCAAAGTCCCTCCAGCAGGAAAAAGTTCTTCAATCAGAAGAACTAAAAGAATATCAGAGTACCTGATGTACCATTAAGGGAGGCCAAGTGGGGCTGGGGCTGTAGCTCAGTGGTAGAGCATTCGTCTCGTACCTGTGAGGCAGTGGGTTCGAGCCTCAGCACCATATAAAAATAAATAAATAAATAAAGATATTGTGTCCACATATAACTAAAAAATATTTTTAAAAAGAGAGAGAAATCAAAATTAAATTTAAAAAAATTTAAAAATTACCCCTGTTCCTCTACCAAAGATATACAGAAAATGATATAAATATTTGTTTCCTTCCATAATTAAAACTGAAAACCTCCAAAAAAAAAAAGAGAGAGAGAGAGAGAGAGAGAGGCCAGGCAAAGGGAAATACAGCTAAGAGAGAGAATGCTGAATAAGGTTGAGGGCATAAGCAGGTGCTATAACATTCTAGGCCTTGACACTGCCTGATGGAGAAGACTCTCATTCTGAGTGCTATGGAACAATCAAAGGAACTGTGTTTCATTAGTGCAGTCCTCCTATTTAGTAGTGCAATTATGGAATATTTTATTATAATCACTCATTGTACAAAAGTGAATGGGAAATGATATATGAGGATAAAAACTGGAGTTCTCATAAACACATCTGAGCAAAGGCAGGAACCATGGAGCAAACTGAAAAGGTAAAACTAAAGGTGAAACCAAGCTCATCTTCTCACATTCATTGAATTTAATCTGATTGTGTGATGGTGGTGGAAGAACAAAAACCTAAAGAACATCTAGAAAATGTTCAGAAGATTTCATTGAAGATTATGTCTAAAAAGTAAAGCTTAACTTTGGCTTTCATAATTGGTTGTATCTCTGAGAACAAAACCCTCTTGAAAACATGCAAGTCATCTTTTGTACGTGATTTTAGGAATGAAAGAAAGTAGAGAGCTGCTTTTATATTTCCTACACACAAGTCTTATCTTTAACAGCTTGACTGAATTTTGAAACAGGTCATTTTTTTCAATGCCTTCCCTCCTGCATCGTGCTTCCCAAGTTCAGCACTAAGTCCACGTTCACCTCCCAATCACAACCAGAAGCAGTATCCACCAACAGACAGACAGACAGACAGACACACTCACACACCCCTCCATCCTCGCCTTCTGAATGACAAGGCCCCTGCTCCAACCCACCTGGGGCAGCTTCTCATTTCCTGTGTGTTCTTTCCCGAGACCTGATGGAGGAATTGGCAATGAAATTTGTTAAACTAATTCTCCATAAGAATGCATATGGATTTTTCTCAAAAATCTGAATTTTAAAAGAGATCTCATGAAATTAAGAATACCTTAAGCCAAGAAATAAGTCTTGACTAATATGCATTTTAGGAGTTCTGCCAATCTGCTGGGAAGGATATTTTGAAGAGGAAATTTGTAGCAGCCCTTTTCCGTTGTACCACATGGACAACCAAATACCACGCCAACACAGAGGTTCCATTTTATCATTAATAACATCAGTTTATTTCTTTGGTTTTCCATACCCTTTTCACCAAACCATACTCCATTTTGTTTTTAAGGGGAAAAAAATTAGCTTTGGCAACTATCAGAAACACCTAATAAATTGCTAAATGCAGATTACAACGTAAAATGTTGACTTTCACTGTTTTAAAATGTATTCATTAAACACATATTATTATGTGCCATCACTGCTCTGGATGCTGAGGATACACAGTAATGGTGATCATATCCGACAATGTCTCTACCCTTACAGAGTTTATCTTCTAGTTAAATTTGGTCAAAGTCAAAAATCCAATAGAAAATGGTGGTGAGGCCTTAGAGGCTCTGTAAGGACAGTTGGGAGGAATTAAGAGTCTTATTTTCTCAAGCAGAGAAGACTGAACATGCAATGAGGTCCCGGAGGGTAAAAGAAGGAAATACTTAGCATCACTCAAGGAAAAGGCCCACAGCCACAAATAGAGTCTGTTTTGAGAGAGGAAGAGGAGTGGGGAACCATCCAGCAACTCTGGGGCAAGTTGCGTGACAATACCAATGGCAGTAAAGATGGAGATAACTGAAACTTTTATACTCTGCTGGTAAGAGAGCAAAATAGTTCACCCACTTTTGGGAATTGCCAGTTTCCTATAAAGTTAAACACACACTTGCCAAATAATCCCACTCGAGGGTATTTACCCAAGAAAAATAAATCTACATCTACAAAGAAGCTTGTATAAAAATGTCCATAACACTGCCAGGCACAGCGGCATGCACCTGTCTTCCCAGCTATTCAGGAGGATCCCTGGAGCCCAGAAGCGCAGGGTCAGCATAGGAAAAATGGCAAAACTCCATCTTAAAAGAAAATTTTTATAACAAATGTATTCAAATTAGCCCAGAACTGGAAATTACCCAAACATCCATCAGCAATGACTGTTCAGATAAATTGTGAATTATTCATACAAGGGACTATTGCTCAGCAATAAGATGAGCACAAGGGTGAATCTCAAACACTGTGATAAGCAAAAGAACCCAGTCACCAACTAGTGTTTCCATTTATATGTAGGAAAAAAGAGCAGGTAAAATTAATACAGAGTGAAAGGAATCAGATCTGTGGTTGCTTGAGGTGGGACAAGGTGGAGAACAGGAGGAATTATAACACATGAGGGAAATAGGACTATTCTGCATCTTGTGTGGGGGGATAGTTACACTCAACTGTCAACACACATCAAACAGAACACTTAAGATCTGGGTCAAAGAAGACTCAATTTTTAAAAACTTTTAAACTGCTTAATATCAAGCTTCAAATCAGAAGGGGAAAAATATCAGCAAACAGCTGAGTTCAGAGAGGTGATCTTGTAGAAGTTAAGAGTACAAGAAGTCTTGGGGGGACCCTCAGCATTCAGGTCAATAGCAACAGGTCCAGTACACTGCTCCAAGAGCACGCTGTGGCAAATGCCTTCTGATATTCAAAAACAACTTGCTTACAAATAATCTTTTAAAAAATGGCTCTCGTGTTAGTAATAATATTCACTGAGAGTCTATCAGGGCCAGGCAGAGAAATGGGTGCTGGGAACAGCCCCAGTCCATGAGCTCCTATTCTAGCCAGGGAAGGGATGGCAGTGGGGATAGAGGGTCAATTATACAATGAACAAAAAAAGTTAAAATTAGATCATTCAGATGCTGACTGGTTGTGTACTCAATCTGTACTTAAAAGATCATCTTGCTTTTCAGTTTTTTCCAATTAAGGTAATAAGTTGGAAGACAGATGGCTAAGCAATGGTAAGGATGCCCAAGATCTGGCTGTAGTGCCTTTACTTAATTGCTTACAATAATTCCTGACACACACTGAGTTTCCAATAAGCCTCAACTGGTATTATTTCTCTCTTCTCCCTCCTTTCTTATAAGAAAAACATGAAGTTTGAGAATATATGTGCAATTAAAGATATGAACGAAAACATTCATAATAGTTTCATTCATAATAGCCAAAATTGGAGACTACCCAAACAGCAGAATGGATAAATAAATTGTGGTGTATTCACACAATGGAATACCTCCCTGCAATAAAAGAACAAACTGCTGCTACACAGCAATTAATAACATGGATGAATCTACAGATGTAATACTTAGTGAAAGAAACCAGACATGAAAAACCATGCATTACATAATTTCATTTATATGAAGTTCCAAAACAGGCAGAACCAACCTGTGTGATAGAAGTCAGAAGAGTGGTTCTATTTGGCAGAAGTTGCTGACTGGAAGGAGGCACACAGGAACTTTCTTGGGCATTGGAAATGTTCTTTATCTTGATCTCAGTGACAAGGTTTTACATGTGCAAAAATTGGTTGTTTAATATAGGTCTGAGTTCCTTACTCTTATGTATCTTATACCTCAATAGCAAATTTTTTAAAGAATGTAAATGCAACTAAGCAAAATAAAGAAGTAGATTTGGAAACACCAATATTTATTATGGAGTACCTCGATTATTTTCAGGCACTATCAGAGGCAGTGAATGGGAGCGCTGGTCCTCCTCTGTCATGAATAGCTCATTCATTCAGAACACATTTTCTGAGCATCTCCCAACTGCCAGGACCATGCTAAGTGACCAGGACATGTGAATGAACATGACAACACAACCCCTGCCCTCAAGGGCATCCCTGAAATGGGCAGTCAGCCATGTAACCCACTGTGCTAGGGCAACTGGTGGCAGCTTGTCTAAATGTGGCCACAGGGTCTTGCAGGAGTTCACTGCAAACCGAGACTCTAATTCTAATCCAGTAACGAAAATGTCATGCATGGTCATCTTCTCCTGAGGAGCAATATGGTTTATACATCTCAAATTTGGGTGTTTAATTGCAATTGACATTTCTAGGTCATTGCGGGTGATGGCAACCATCCTCCTGGAAGGATTCTTGCTCTTAACAACAGCAAAGGCAATGGGGTTAACTTTAGGGAAGTAGTCCAGAGTCTACCCTGAGGAGGAGCATCCAACAGAAGAATGTTTTTCCTCTTGGCAGCAGCAGTGTGTGAGAATCATGAGACAATGACACTCCAGCAACTCTCACCACACTTATGGGCCCTGGGACCTGCAGAGCCTGTGGTTCCAGAAGGAGGTCCATGCCATATTAACACATGAAACATGACCAGCTCTTTCCTTCTGTTTCTGGCATAAAGTAATAATTTGTTTAACTTATTGTGGGTTTTGTCTTTTCAAGAACTCATGTTCATTGATGCTGTGTGGCCAAACTAGCCTGATTTTCTTGTTCACTGTAGAGAAGCATTTTTCTAATGCTGAGTGGTAGAAATGGGGACAAGTAAGGCAGCCAGTTGTTCTGCCAAGCCAAAGAAGTCTAAAGGCCAAACAAATGTGGCAACCCCTGAGCTAAAAAGAAACCATCAAACTCCAGAGACAGCAAGTGTGCAAGAGGAAGGGGACTCAGAAAGATCAAGGATTCCACGAACATTGCTGCAGGCCTGGCTTCTCCTGAGGCCAAGAAAGCAATTATTCCTGATTTTAATATGGACAGACCCAGAAAGGAGGCCCAACAGGTCTAGTATTCAGGATCTAGATAGATTCACAAAAAGGGTGACCAGATGTCCCAGTTCTCCTGAAACAGTCCCAGCAAACACCTATTATAAATACAACTGTGCAATCTTTCTGAAGAGTCCCAGTTTGAACAATAAATTATATGCCATCTTATCAGTGAGGGAAGCAATAGGTGGTGAGCTAGAATTGACAGTCTTTTGGGAAAAGAGACCAGATCTGCTTATATCCTGTGATTCACCTACAGCCCACACAGATAAGTGCAGCTTCCAGGACCAACAGATGCTGCAAGGAAGAAAATGTGAAAGGAATTGTTCCTAAAACATGAAACTCATGAAAAACCTCACAGACAAAGAAAAGTGAAAGTTTCTAGAGAAACAAAGACAACTACACAAGATGGCTAATGAGGTTATGCAGCAGAGAGAGGAGGCTGCACCCCATGGTTGTCGCATTAGTTCTCCAAGATGGTAGCAGCAAATCACTCACACTAGGTGTCTGAGGGAAACAGAATCTTATTCTCTCATAGTTCTGGAGGCCAGACATCCAGATCAAGGTCTCAGCAGGGTTGCTTCCTTTTGGAAGCCCTGAAGGAGACTCTGTGGCAGGATCTCTCCTAGCTTCTGGTGATTTGCCAGCCATGCCCAGCACTCCGACACTTCAATATCTGCCTCTGTCTTCAGATGGACTCCCTTCTGTGTTTCTCTGCACCTGTGTCCTCCCTTCTTCTGGGCACACTGGGCCATTGGATTCAGGGCACACTGGGCCATTGGAGTCACCCTTTTGGATGAGATCCAAAAGGATCTCATCATAAGATCTTTAATTAAATCTGCCAAAACCATTTTTCTACAGGAGGTCATATTCACATGTTCCACAGATTAGGACTTGGATATAACTTTTTGGAATATATATAGGGGGGTCAGAGTTCGCCAAATTTTTTTTAATTAAAAAGTTTTTCCAAATTGAATTTAGAATAAGAAGAAAAAAACTAGATCCCCTGCAGGAGAGAGGGCATAAGTGAACCAAATGCCCAAGGGATAGAGACACTTTTGTGGCCACTGTGTCAAAGGAGAAACTGCTGAGATGGCTGAAGTCACTCCCTGCCTCTAGCCTGCTGGACTCTCCCTGGTTCACTATGAAGCTCAGCCACATACAGGCCCACAGGTCTGAGAGTGGTGAATCTGACACACATCTGTCTGGCCCTAAAGTCTCCACACTTCCCACTTTTTGGTCACCAAAAATATCAGCTGGCCTCCCACACATACTTTGAGGGATACCAGAGAGGAAATGGGACCTCCTCCTCAGGCACATCTATCAGGAAAGATAGGTGACTTCAATCTCAAAATTTTCCCCGGGGTCCTTCTATATAAAGATCTCATCATCCATGTCATTTTCACCACAAATAGCGATCCAACTTAGGGTGTCCAATGTCTTCCAAATGCCTGTGACTTTAAACAAGACAAAAACAACAGAAAATTGAATTTCTAAGTAAGTCATTGTGCAATCATCCTCCAAGACATGTCAGCCCCTGCTGGCCCCTTGCTGTACCCCTTGCAACAGAAATGTTTTGGCAATCGTTTTCCATCTAGTTCCAGAACAAGGTTCACAGAAGAAAGGGGGGGAGCTTAAAAGAGACACTGCAGATAACAATTCTAACCACTTTATGTAACAGCCTTCCATGTAAAATTCTGTTTTAAGGAAGAATTCTAAGGCTAAATAAATAAATGTAACCACTGATCTAAGGCATCAAGACCTTAGCCCCAAAAGCAAGGTTTGTCACAATCCAGTCCCTGCCCCTCTTGCCTGATTCAGCTCCCATTAATCCCCTCCTTTCACCATACTCCCGCCCACACCAGTGTGCCCACACACACTTGTCCAGCTATGGCAAATGCTATTCCTCAGCCTAACATGTTCTCCCTAGTCCTTGCCACACACCTGCAAACCAGGTGTGCTATCAGGCTCCCCTCCTGCATGATGTCTTCTCTCTCTACATAGCCCAATCCACAGCCACCTCTTGGTTCCCTGAACTCCTGCACACTGATGATCTCATCATTCATTCCACACTATCTCGTCAACTCCTGATATGTGTCTCACCCCACCTCCTCCTCCCAACTAGCTCAAAGCCCTTTAGGAAAGAGAGTTCTGAGCACCTAGCATGGTGGCCTCCCTTTAGCAGTCCCTCAATTATGTCTACTAACTGACCAAAGACAAGGTTACTTGAGGGTCTGGGAGAAATTCCAGAGCTGGGCTTTAATAGGTAAGTACAACTTTGTCTTTGGCTCATTCTTATTAATTTCCTGAGCTTCTAGTGCCAAAAGAAACTTTCTAGCAAGCTGACTTCCCTCACCTAGAGAGTTGTAGATGCCAACAATAATTAAAACAGCAACTTCATTTTCTAGTAGGTTTCAGATGACAGGTGACACTGGACTTCACTTCCAAATATTTAGCAAACAGTTGTTTAGTGGTTTGTTCTTGCGACTGCTATTTGTTTGTTTTGGTTTTTATTGTTTGTCAGATTTTATAACAGCTTTCTTCCTCCCAAAATGATATATGGAATGTCTGTTTGAACCAAAGGAAACTAAAATTAATTTCACCATGAGAATTTTTCAAAATGTTTCAACACCTCTTGAGCTAATTGGAGACACCTGAGAATGTCAACTATCAAAACTGGGTTGAGGTAGGAGAGAGATAGTCTTCCAAATCAAACACAGACATTCTCTCAGAAGATTTTTTAATCCCTTGGACAAGAAACAACTAATTAACATCCTGATAGGGGGCCTCAGATATTCCTTTTATCCTTGGTTAACTTCCAACAAACCAAAGTACAAAAAGGACAGAAAAAAGGAAGTGGGGTAGGTGGCCTTGGTGATTCTGGAAGCTTTCTTTTTATATTTTTCTCTTTTGACTCTGTTTACTGAGACAAAAGGACTTGAAATTCCTGGGAAGAGGAAAGTGATGCGTAATGAGAAAGAAAACAGCTTTGTAATCTTCTTTGAAAGGTTTTTATTTCACATGGTATTCCCCCCCCCTTAGAAAAAAGTAAAATACAATACTCATAACCCTACCTTGCATATGTTGCAATTTCAGACATTCACGATACTCAGAATGCCATATGTTTGGCATTCAATTCAACAAATATTTATTTCTTTTTTAGCATTGTGCTAGGTGCTAGGCAGACAAAACTAGTAAAAGGTGACCAAGTTTCAGCACCGTGGACAGATCTGAGGAACTCTCAAAACTCATGCAAACAGGAGTCCAGCCCCTGCAGGTCTTGCAGTCTAGGGGACAATGCCTGTCCATATTTTAAAAGGCCAGGAGTAGAAAAAAGAAAGCTCATTGCATCCACTGCGTGGCGCTCACTATCACATGGACGAATCTGTGTCCAGAGACAGAAGTTCATTTCTCTGAAACTTTTAAAAATGGAATGCTTGATACCACTTTAAGAAAGAAGTAACCAGTATGTAATCCTAGCATGTACATCTGCCCCAGTTTCAGGGTATATTCTAGTTCAAAGAACGGAGCAATCTATAGCTCCACCCTTGCACGGTGAAGGAAACTGAGGCCCACCAAGATCAGAGTCTGCCGGAGTTCACGGCAATCACTATTGTGGACAAGGTTCTGAGGTGGGTGCACCACCACTGACTGCTGCCCTCTCCTCGACGTGATGCTTCTTCCCATGGACTCTAGGAGCTCTGGCTGATGTGATAGGATGAGAGGAGGAAGAGCCACTTTTCACCCACTCTCTCCTCCATCTACTGCTAAAGGACACAGCAGCACAGTCCTTGGGGAACCTTCAGGATAACTGACAGTAACACCATTGGCACTAGTCATAAGACAAGGGAGGTGGGAGCTTCCCCGTCACCTGAACACCCAATCTGTCAACGCTCATTGCTCCCAGCCTTCTCTAATTCTAAAAGTCTCTCTTCTCACAACTGGGCATAAGTCCTAGGTTTCTGTGTATCCCTGACAGTGCATCAAAACACAGAGAACAGAAGGCCAAAGACAGATGGGACAAACATTCACTACACTCAGAAGAACCTTAAAACAAAGAGACAAATAATAAAAATAACTAGAGGAGAATCAGCAGAATGCTGAGCCCAGAACAGAGTCTGCAACTGGACTGAAATTTGGATAGAGGCTCCTGGCTGACCAAAGCTAGAACTTCCCAAGTTGAGATGATCCTTTTTCTGACCAGCTCCCTTGATCCACCTGCAAATGGACAAGAAATAATGTGTTTGGCTATGAAAGCAAACGAGATATAATGGTTACCTTTATAGCACAAACAAACAAGCTATTATGGTTATCTTTCATTCAGAGCCTTTAGATTTACAAAGAAGAAACATAGCAAAGAAAGAAGAAAAGTAATGGACAAGATGAAAAAGGGAAAAGCCTTTATCCATAATTTCCTCCCTTCCATCATGACATTTTGCACTCGGCCAGTGATATTTAAAGTTGCTCCACAGTCTCCACACGATTCATTCACATGGCCCTGGACCTGCGTTTCATCTTCCACAATGCTGGTGCTTTTCCTCTGATGGATGTGAACCACCCTCCCAGGACAGATGGAATTTGTTTTGCATAATCAACATCCTTTGTTTTATAATCCTGTGTTCTTAGGACCTGTTGGGGTCAAAAGGCACAAAATTCTTACATGTCACACACTTTTTAAAAATGCTACAATAATGGTCCATTAATAAATCCATTTTCAATAGCAGTTCCCTAATTCACATGTCTGTCACCAGACAGAACTGGCCTGGATTTCAACCTTTTTCTCTTCTTGAAATGTCACTTTAAAGTCCCTCAAGGGGCATGGATGGGTGTAGTTCAGGGGTAGAGAGCTTGCCTACCACATGCCAAGCCCTGAGCTCCATCCCCAGCACCACAGACAAGACAACACCAAACAAATCAAAGTCCCTCACTGAGGCTTGTTTTTCCTACTCAGCCCTCTTCCTCCACTCTTCCATTTCTTTTTTCCCCTTGGCCTCATTCTGCCTCTTTCTCTTCTTACCCAGGAAGTCTTATTTACATATTAAATGAAAGACTTTGACTATATTACATTCCAGTTTTTTGGGAAGTTTTTCAGGCTCTTCTCAATTATTTCTAATAATAACAAATTTCTAATTGGACAGAACAAATGAAATAACACTTGTTTTTCTCCATTCCACATGAACTCCTCTAAGGTAAGAAGAGGAATTAAGAAGGAACAAAGTCTACAATCCCACAAAGACAAAGAGAGCAAGAGTGGAGACATCAACAAAGGACAGATTTCAAAGGTTTTTGGAGGAAAGAGGAAAAGACAGTACCTGGTGAGGACCTTGGCAAGTCAAAAGGAGATGCTCTAAAGAAGAGAGAGATGCAACTCTTCAGAGCCAGGAAAGGCTCGGGACTTGACAGCACTAAGTTCATAGGAGGAAAAAATTGGGTCTCATACAAAAAAAAGGATGTCACATCTGTCATCACCTGGAAAACAACTGATTCATGCTTTCAGAATTGACACAATTAATTTCAACTTAGAATTCTCTTTCCAAACTATTAGCCAAGACTAAGGGAATAATAGCATTTTCATGCAAGCACCCTTTTTAAAGAGGCTACCATAGGATATGCAACAACCAAAGAAAAAGGAAGTAAACTAAGAAAAGAAGACATGGATGGCATCTACGATCTAACCAGAAGAGCAATCCATGAAAGCCTAGGATTAGAAGACTGCACAGACAGCCTAAAGAAAAACCAGCCTGAGCAGGAAGAGGACTCCCCAAGGGGAAATGGAACTTACAGGTTAGCTGATGTGTTGAGGTGTTTGGAGAACAACAGGAAAAGTATTTGACAAATCTACTGGAGTCTTTGGGGAAGTTTAGCAATAGATGGATACATAAAAAATTAAGCAAAAATTTTAAAAGGCAACTACTACCCTAGAAAAACAAAACAAGGTACTAGAAGTAAACATACCCACCATAGTTCACAACTTGGCTCAGAAGTAAATGTTATTAGGGAGAGAAGAGGAGATCAGCAGGAGGAAGGAGGGGAGATTAAGGGAAGATAGGGGAGAAAGATCAAAGCATGGTACATACGTGTGACAGGTACTAATATGCCCTATTGAAACCCATTGTTCTGCATAAATAAAACACACTAAAACCAATAAAAATAATAAAATAAGCAAATAAGTAAATAAATGCACTGTCATAATAATGTATTATTGGGCTGGGGATATAGCTCAGTTGGTAGAGTGCTTGCCTTGCATGCACAA
The DNA here is from genome assembly GCA_020662805.1 of Glaucomys volans. Lineage (NCBI taxonomy): Eukaryota > Metazoa > Chordata > Mammalia > Rodentia > Sciuridae > Glaucomys > Glaucomys volans. The sequence continues at coordinate 51,761 of JAJEJO010000846.1, forward strand.
GGCCCTGGGTTCAATCCCCAGCACCACAAAAAAAAAAAAAAAGTACATTATTATGTCTACACTATTCACATAATAATGTAAAAACTGGCAAGGGCTTTAACCTAAAACTGTGCTATGATGATACAGAGACAATAAGAAGGAAACAGATGAAGAGTGGTAAATAAGAGCCAAACAACTGTCAGAAAGGCAATATGCACCATCTAAAGCAGTCCAAGAAACAGTAGCATGACTATTATTTTTATTTTTATAATATATTTTTTAGTTGCTGATGGACCTTTACTTTATTCATTTATTTATATGCGATACTAAGAATCAAACCCAGTGCCTCACACATGCTCGGCAAGAGCTCCACCACTGAGCCACAACCCCAGCAACTATTATTTTTAAATATATATGTAAGAAAACAACTAAAAACCTCCGAAGAGATTGCCTCTAAAAGGCTGGCTTGGGAAGTAGGAGGCAGGTTATGGTTGTTTTCTTTAGGATGCTTTTAGTTGTATTTTACTAGCACTGCTTTACTTGGATTAAAAAGTTTAATAGAGGGCTGGGAATGTAGCTCAGTTGGTAGAGTGCTTGCCTCCCATGCACAGGGGCCTGGGTTCTAATCCCCAGCACCACAAAAAAAAAAAAAAAAAAGTTTAATAGAAGTAAAGCTAAATTTTTAAAACTGTGTCCCATTAATATATACTTTGAATGAACATTTTATAAAACTTGCAGTTATCTTGAGAGTAGCATAACTCTTGAGAGTAGTATTGCATTGCTTCATTTTTATTAAAAGCATTTTATTGAATGTAAACATTAAATATTTCACCATTAGAAAAACTACACAGATATGAGTGCTCTGTAAACAGATTCATTTGCTCATTAATCATCACAGCAACATAATAAATGGCGTATTACCATTCCCTCCCACCTTCATGTGAAGAAACGAAGGTCACAGATGTATAAACAGCAGAGTACAGATTCCACACAGGATTCTGGCCCCAGGTCCACCCAGCACATCCTTGATCCTGCCTCTCTGTTCCAAGCCAGATCCCTCAATGCTGATCCTCCAATTTTTGCCAACAAACAGGTAGAGAGCAAGTGACTTTCCCAAAGCTACTTCAAAGATCCTTGTTCCCTCACCTCACCCTCCCACCCATCTAAAATCTATAAATTTTAGAATCTATAAATTTATAAATATAAATCAAAGTGTATATTAGTGGGACAGTTTTAAAAATTTAAACTTGACCATGATAACTGCAGGACCCAGGAAAGCAGACTATGCCCCAATCATCCCTTTCCCCCCGTGGCGACAGCAGAGCCCTGTCCTGCCCCAGCCCTCCAAATACCAGGAGGCAAGGAGAGGCCACAAGCCCTGGCTCCTTTCTCCAGCCCCCCTCCATCTCACCCTGCCCTCCCTTTCCAAGACTGGACCACACGGGGAAGACAGGGATCCCACACTGAAGACATTTAGCAAACAGATCTTCAAGATGCATTAAAGTTTGTTCATAAAAATGTTTGCCAAGCCAGGCGTTGTGGCGCACGCCTGTAATCCCAGCACTTGGGAGGCTGAGGCAGGAAGATCGCGAGTTCAAAGCCAGCCTCAGCAACTTAGCGAGGCCCTAAGCAACTCAGTGAGACCCTGTCTCTAAATAAAATACAAAATAGGGCTGGGGATGTGGCTCAGTGGTGGAGTGCCCCCTGAGTTCAATCCCCAGTACCAAATAAAAAATTTTTTTTAATTTAAAAAAAAAAATGCTTGCCAAGTGTAGGTGCTGCACAGAGCAGAGACTTCAATAGTCTCTGTGCAGCTCGCCGTCGACATCAGAGTACACATTCTGTAAAACCACACTCAGTCATTCTCGTCTGGAATAGGATGGGAGCCCACATCAATGCCAGGCCCCTTCAGTGCCCCGCCCTACCCGCCAAGGGCTCCTCAGGCCCCACGGGCCTCTTAGGTCTGCCACCTCCCAGTACCTGACAGCCTGTGCCTGACAGCTCCCTCTGGCCTCCAGAGCCCAGTGGGGTCATGCAGGACAGCCTGGAAGTGTCAGGCAGTTAATGCCTCCACCCCAGCAGGCCTCAGCAAATGACTGAGGAGAATGAGTGGACAAGAGGATAAATAGCCAGCACCTTCACAGGTCAGCTTCACAGTTTTCTGCCTTGCCACCCACAGTGCCACAGGGGACAGAGCCCCAGCTGCCCATAACAATAACCTGCTCAGCCTCAGGCTCCTGGCTTCCTTCCTTCCCAGGCCCCTTCCGGAGCTTCCTCCATCCTGGCTGCAGGACTTCTGGGGAAACTCAAGCTACCACAGGGCCTGTCTGACTCGGCAAAATGAGAGAGCCAACCGTGCCAACTGGGCCAAACAGTGCCTTTGGGGAGCTGCTGTAATAAATAGATAAGACTAACAGATAATTAACACATCTGTTTTTTTGATGCAAAATAAATATTGATAGAAAGTAAGGCTTTCTGAAGTTCCTCAGACAAAGCCCTTTTAATTTTGTTTATGCTGTTGTTTTCTTCACATCATTTCTTCATGACCCTTTCTTCTTTGCAAAGGCAAGCTTCTGACCACAAGGGCCAAAGAAGCAAATTAACAAGGTCTGAAATAATGAGTGGTGCTGATCATTTATATATTTTTTATCCTGGTGTTGTCTCTTGGCAGAGTCTTCTGAGTTGTCAGCCGTTCATTGCTCCTGCAGAGCCTGTAAGGACCCTACAGAGCAGGCCCAGAGCTTTCCCTGAAGTCACACATCACTGATCTAGCTGCCATCATCGCCACAGTGACTCTCTGTCATATAGCCCCTCCTACATGCGGGGTGTTCCAATCACTTCCTACACATGAACACATTTCATCCCGTGAACTGGGCATGATTATTATCCCCATCGTACAGATGAAGAGATTGAGGCACAGAGTTTAAACAACAGGTCCAATTGCACAGGAAAAAGAGAGGCGAGATTGAAACCCAGGCCACCTGAGCATGGACTCTGGGCTCTTAATACGCTCTCGCATTCAGACCTTGATTTTAAGGGCGAAAGCAGAGGGCAGGCTTCCAAACAAGAGTCCAGCCTGGGTCAGAGGCCTCCAGAAGTCTAGGAATCAGCCTCAGGTGAGAAGCCCTTGATCACTGAAGGCCAAGGCAGGGGCAGGACTGAGCTGCTGATGGAAGCATTTATCATGCTGATCAAGTGCTGTCAACTCAACTTTACAACAAAACTCCATCAGAGTTTGTTGAAATACAGTAATTTCACAAAATGGTACAAGAGATAGAAAATAATGTAACATCTCACTGATATTTTACCACTCAAGGGATGCTGGTCCCCGATCCAGCACGAAAAAAGAATGGAGGAGCTTTCGATTACATAGAGGGAAATGAGAGGAAGGAGAGTGTGGGGGTATGAAAGATGGTGGAATGAGACAGACATCATTACCCTATGTACATGAATGATTACATGAATGGTGTGACTCTACATCATGCACAATCATAGCAATGAAAAGCTGTCCCCCATTTGTGTACAATGAATAAAAATGCAGTCTGTAAAAAAAGAAAATCAGAGTCTTCACTTTATTGAAACTTAATAATCAAAAAATTGGCTTCAGCTCCCTAGCTGAAGTAAATCCTTGATCCTAGTAACACTCCTCATCTCAGGAGATGCTGTTGATTCTCCCCAGGCCTCTTTCTTCCTCCCACCTCCATCTTGGAGTTTCCATCCAGCGCCTCCTTCCCACCCTCTGCTGAGCAATGTCAGCATCTACTGCTCCCTGTACCATGTTGGCACAAACAACAGCACGTTCATTGTCTCTGCTCATGAGAACTGAACAGAGGCGCTTTAATAGGTAAATAATGCATTCAACCACGGACAGCTGTTCAGACAAAGGTTTCTGCATAGCTCAAAGAGAAGAAGCCAAAGAAGTCATGGAGGGACTCAGGACACCCTGAACTCAGAGTCAAAGCCCAGGCTGCCCGTGGCACACTCATTTGCCAACAGCAATTTCATTCAAGCAAAGATCAGCATCCATCACATTAAATTAATGTTGTTAATTTGAGTTTTATTGGGTTTTGTCATTTTATTTGTTTTTAATGTATAAATCTCTTTCGGTTCTATGGATATATAAGAGTTTTAAGTGCTAGAAGTTTATACCCAGCTTTATTTTATACATATTTAAATAACATTATAATCAAAATAATTTAAGACAACTCAGATTCCTGTGAATTTCTCCCCTTTCAACACTGCATTAACCTATTGACAAGCCTTTTTCCTCAGATGTGAGTGCCCCTTATTAAGGTGGCCTCTCTGAGTTCTCCACAGAACCTTGCTCCCAACAGATGCTTGATGACCTTTCCAACTGAGTGGGTCACTGAACACGGCGGCTCACTCACCTGATCCCTAATTTCATGTATTAAAGGTTTCTTATCCCTTTCCCTTCCTTCCCTAGCCAATTCTCCCCAAATTTTCAAATTCCCATACATTAGTTCTTAATTTTCATCAAATTAAGGGGAAATCCTAAATCCTATGTAGTCCTGGAATTCAAGAATTCCATGCAATCTGGTAACTCCAAACACAGTGTTCATTCTTTCCTTATAATCTCCCTGTGCCAGACCCAGGCTTTCTGCTCACTGCTTCTTTACACCACTGGAGTCTCCTCTGTCCTCCCCCTGCCCCTCAAATCTCACAGATCCTGAGCACCCTCTCAGGACTGACCCAGTCCACAGGCTCCACATGCACATTTTCTTCCTTGGAGAGCACCCACCCAGTGAATCTGGCCTTTACCTACTGCACACTCTAAAGTAACACAAATGCCCCACAACACTTCCCAATCAAAGGGTAAGCTCTGGAGGGACAGAGACAATATCTTGTTTATTCCCTGTCAGTCTGGATTCCCCACAAAGCAGAATCTGAGAAAATAGCATCCATGTGGTAGGGTGTCTCGGTTGGATTCCAGGATTGGAAGTGAAGGACTAGGGTAGAAGAAGCACAAGAGGGTAGAAAGCAATACAAATAACTTTCCTTTGCTCATCTGTGAATACATGACCAGTGTAACCCCACATTGTGTACGACCACAAGAATGGAATCCTAATTGGAATAGGTCATAGTCCATGTATGTATCATTTGTCAAAATGCACTCTACTGTCATATAGATCTAAAAACAACAAATTTAAAAAATGATAAAATTTTTTAAAAACCCAATGTAAAGGTGCTTTAATGAGCAGGTCACTGTCAGGCTCTTTGTGGCTCAGCCCTGTTGGGACCTTTAAAGGAAATGATACTAAATGCCTCCAAATCATCCACCTGAGGGACAGGGAGGCTGCATTTTATCGTCAGCTCCTATCCCTGCTGCTGACCTTCCCATCTCCAGGCAGCACATGCATGAAGTCCTGTGGTCATCCCAAGGATAGCTCCCAGAAACCCTGGGGCAGAGGGGAAGGAGGGATGGTGCAGCTGAGAGGAGATGCCGTCCAGCAGCACTTGTACAAGGCTGGCTGCCCAGAGTGCAAGACGACACAGAAATGCTGAACGCCTTCAGCAGCTAGTGCACGCCATGCCTAAAGAAGTAAAGGTGAACTTCTAGTGGAATTCATTCCATCCTGCCTCCTCCAGGCCTTCACACATTAATCAGTGATCTGCTGTGGTCATCCACCTTCAGACCCAGAAATCTCCAGGCTTCCTCTTTATGCCAATTTCAAACTAGCTTTGATCCCCATACTAAAATGCCCTTAACTGTGAAAACAGCAACACAATATGACCATGACTTTAGATTTTAAGTAGCACTTCCATACACTAATCATATTATCTAAGTAACCCTCTCCCCCTGCCTGGGGTAGCACAGTCACCACATTCAGAAACCTGAGGTTACACAGCTCAAATGATAATTAAATGGTGACCAAATAAAATGGTCTCCTTAACTCAATTCTGCAAACATTCGCCGAGTCCCTATGATAAGCAACATGCCTTGGCAGGTGCTGAGGAGAGGCTAACAATGAGTGTGTCATGATCCCTGGCCTCAAGAAGCCTGCCTTCAGCCTGGCAGTGGCCCAGCTCACCGCCCAGGTATACACCAAGGGAAGCTGCAGAGAGAGAGATGTATGGATGAGTTCAGAGGGAGGGACTCCCATTCCTGGAGGCACTGGGAATGGCTTCTTGAAGCACAGGGTACTGGATGGAAGGATCCTCCCAGAAAGAGATGAAAATAGGAAGAAGTAAGGGGCCCAGCAATCACAATTGACTGGGCAATGTCTTGGCCTGAGCTCTCTACACCATTCTGCTGATGGTTCTCAAGTCCAAGGATTTCAAGCTGTGCGACCTGCAGTCTCGGGATCTCAGGGAACAGATACACGGTGATTTGACAGATGGGCAAGGCACAAGGGCTCTGAAGATCCCCCTCCCACTTCAACTCAAGCAGCTGAATTAGAACAAAATGAACCCCACTGCCGAACAGCATTTGAGAAGTAAAAAGCTCTCTTGGAGTTAAAAGCTTCAGTCTGGGAGTGAGTTAGAGGCCTTGGAGCCTCACAGGGCCTGGATTTCTCCCTCTCATCCTTCAACTGCTCTCAAAATGTCTCCAACTCTTCCCACCATCTATGAATTGTTGGACAGCTTGAAGGGAATCCACTTAATATTTGGACACCTGGTGGGGATTTACTGATACCCTGTGATCTCCCTCTGGCTAAAAGACAAAGGAAGTTCCAAGTCACAATAGATTTCACCTCCTTTTACTCCTCTTCCCCACATGAGGGGCTTGAGCAGTAAGATAAATGAAATTCACTTCGTGGCCACTCACCTAGCGAAAGCCATTTATCATCCTAACCAAGGGGGGTGAGTGGCTATTTGCAGAACGGGACACATGGTTTGAGAATGTCCAGGTGAATTCTCTCCTCTCTGATAAATGAAAGGAAGGCCTGCCCTGTGGCTGTTCCTGGCCACAATTGCCTTGCTGGAATTGCACATTTGGAGAGGATGAAGAGAAGCCCTTGCTAAATGTGTAGGAAAAGGAGAAATGACTGGTCCTTTGGCCATTATTTTTTTTAATATTTTTTAGATGTTAATAGACCTGTTTTTTTAATTCATTTATTTATATGTGGTGCTGAGAATCAAACCCAGTGCCTCACACATGCTAGGCAAGCGCTCTACTACTGAGCCACAATCCCAGGCCCCTTTTGGCCACTGTTAAGATGTGGTTAACTTCAAACCCAGTATTAAGACAGTCAATGAGGTGGTTTCTGAAAATAAACTGCTTTGAGGTGAACAAATCTTCCTGATTAGAATTAACCCAAAAAGCACATGAAAACATGCCTATGTGCGTTAATTCTTCCTATGTGCTAATATATGTGTATTTTTGCATACATACATGCAAAATTTAAAGATCAAATATAAACAAATTGCAGGAAAAACAATTATTTAACTTCATAAATTGTGCATCCTTAATACTTCTACTCTAGAGACTAATGCTTCTAGCTTTGTCATGAAACACCAAGATTGTTAACTTCAACTGCTTCTATAAATTAGCACACACACTTCAGTTTATTGAGGGGTATAATCAGAATGAAAATATTGATATAAGCAAACACTCATTTCTGGCAATAGAAAAGTAAATATAAACACAATTCATGGCAGCATTGATTTGTCCTGTTCCTTCTCCTCCCAGGATTGTTATAAAGTGTTCTCGCATGATTATATCTGAGGACAAGATAGAAAGTCTTTTCAGTTCTGATCCTTCCTCCCTCTATTTTTCTTTAATCTAGAATTAACATCAACCAAATCCCTCCAGCCTTTTATTTGTCTTCTCTGATCTAAGCAAGCTGGCTCTTTATAAGGCAAGTAGCAGCAATCCACATTTAAGGGACATTCCCTCAGCCTGTGAACTGTCAGCAAAGACATAAATGGAAAATTAGCACATTAGATAAACAGAGGTTAGCAGATGATTCATTCTTCAAGTTGCAGACAAGTTTCACAGTGCCCATGTTCGTTGACTCTGTCCACAGATATATTTTCTCACAGCTCTAGAAACTAGAAAGTCCAGGATCAAGGTTCCAGCAAGAAACATAAATATACCATAAGGAATTTCACATCTATGCATAAGTAAAAAGAACCAGTCAAAAATAAATAAATAGATGAACAAAAGGAAGTCTAGCAGAGTAGAGGAAGAAGAACAGGGGAGGGGAGATGGGGATCCTGAAATGAAATCCAATTCCATGTATGCATGATTTTGTCAGGATAAACCCAACTACTATGCATAACTATAATGTTCTATTTAAAAAATGAAAGAAAAGAAAAGGTTCCAGCAGAATTTCCTTTCTGGAAGTTTCTCTCTCTACCTTATGGCTGCTTTCTTGCTAAGTCCTCACCTGGCCTTTCCTCAGTGTGTTTGAAGAACAAGAGGATAAGCTCACTGGTACCTCTTCTCCTAAGGACACTTATCATGTCAGAGCAGGACCCCACCTTATGACCTAATTGAATCTTAATAAACTTCTCACCCACGCTGGGGGTTAGAACTCCAACAGATGAATTTTAGGAGAAGGCACACATTCAGTCCATGTCTATGTCTACATCAATGTGCATGGAGAAATTTATTATTCTCTGGAATTCAGGTAAATTATTTACTCAGTCAGCCAACGTTTATTCCCCACTGTGCACCAGGCATTTCCACTGATGGGAAAGAAAGAGAAATAAGGAAGAGGGCATGTTTAGAGGAAGGGCAAGCATGAATGAGCATAACTACTACCTCTCTTCTTCAGATCCTTTGTACAAACCTGAGTGAACATTTATTGACTCTCAAAATGCTGGCTTTACACACCAGGTATGGTGCCTCAGGTGGAAGTACCACAATTCAAATCAATACTTCTTTGTTCTTCACAAATTGTGATGCTACTATATATTCCAAGTTGTATGGTTGAATTTCTACTGCTTATTTATCAAAAGAATTATTTTTCCAATCAGTTACTATAATCTGTAAGCCCTTGAGGGCAGGGGCTTTGTCTAACTGCATTGAAACCCATAGTTACATAGCATTGATACATAACGGACATTTGTAAAACTGTTGAAAGAACAAAGGAACAGCAAGAACCCTACACAAAATTAAAAGATATTATTTTAACAAAATGGCTAAAGAAACAAACTCCTAAAATCCACTCACTATTTTTCCTACCATGTTCCTTCTTATTCACATAAAATCAGCTTTTAAAAATATGTAGAATTCTGTCTTTTACTGAATAAATGAGAAATTGCATAAAAACCCATTTGATTTTACTGAAAAGGGCCAGGGAGGTAGCTCAGTGGTTGAGCACTTGCCTAACATATGTGAGATATTTGCTGAAGAATCAATTTTTTATTCCTGTGTTGATGTCATCAAAAGCCACAGCACCCAGATGGACAGTGTCTACATGATTTCCCACCACAGGTTCCTTTCAAATTAAGTACAATCAGCATGTGGCTTACTTTTCATTCCACAATTATTCATCAGACTTCTGCTCATTGCCAGGCACTGTCCTAGACACAGAGGTATTAATGGTGAAGAGAAAAGACATGGTCTCTGTCCTTGTGATATTTACAAGCTATTGAAGGAAACAGTCACACTAACTAATGCATTATAACAAACTGACTTAAGTGTACTGAAGAAAAGGAATGCAGGCCTTTGGAAACAGAATAGGGGATCAGGTTAGCATGCGAAAGCCTTGACATTACTAATGACTGAAACTCCTCCATAAACACAGCTTCCTGTGGCACACTAGCCACCACCTCATGAGTCTCCAGCTTGCTTCCTCTACTGACCCATTTCCATCAGTTCTTGGATTCCACCAAGATTTAAAATCCATTGATTCCCATCACCTTTCCACTGTCCTTCAGCCCCTCTGGTTCTTTCATTCCATGCATCCCAGCCTAGATTCCATTGCCAATCATCATACCATTCTATCACTGTGCCTCCCTTTCACTCCTTCAGACTCTAGTCTAGCAAATTCCTGGTTAACTCCAACCCTCTGCCTTCTGCAAGCATTTGTCCATGAAACAGAACACTGCCAAAGAAAAGCACACTAGCCAAACTAGTCTCACATTAAATTTAGGACCACAGGCCTTTAAGCCAGCCCTAAAGCTTTTGCACAAGGATACTGTAAGTCCAAATCCACTCACTTGCTCATGCACCTAGACAATTATTTCACACTTCTTCCTTTCTCTTCAGCTCTCCATTACCTGCTAACCCATCCTCACTCTGGGGTGATGATCTTCTATCCTACACCACCAAGAATTGATGCAGTTGACAGAATTTCCACAAACTCCAACTACTACATCTATCTACCTACTAACACAAGTCTACACACTGTCTCCTCTCCTACAGATGGACTTCCCATGCACCTGTCTAGTGCACGCTTATGCACCAGATCCCACCCCCTGTGCATATTCAGTGATACCAGGCTGAGGATTCTCCCTCTCTCCCACATCAGAAAATTTCCCTTCTCTAATGGACCATTCCCATTATCACTTGAACATACTACGAATTATCCCATCTCTGAAAACCCCTCTTCTAGATCCTTTTATCATCCCAACTAATGCTCCATTTCTCTACCACCTTTGTAACAAATTGCCTTTGAAGAGTTCTCTCTGTTCACTGTTCCAAATATTTCTTCTTCCATCCCTCATGAGCCTACTCCAATCAGGCTTCTATTCCTCTACCACCACCATCACTGATGATCTCCAAATTGCCACATCCAATGGCCAAATATAAGTCCTCATTCATTCAACAAGCAATATCTGACCCAGACCACTTCTCCCCCTGGAAACCATCTCTTCACTTAACTTCCAGAACACCATAAAATCTAGCACCTAACAAGTCCTTCTTAGTCTGCTTTGCTGTTCACTTTCTTCTCCAGGACACTTTGTGTGGTAGCACTCCAAGCCTCTGTCACTGGCCCTTTAACCTTATCTCATCCACTCCCTTGACAATCCTCTCTAATCACAGCTTTAAATACCATCTGTACTGAAAACTTTCAAATTTCTATCTCTAGTTCAGTTCACTCTGCCTGACTGTGGATACATATATCCAAGAGCCTACTCTTAATGTATAGCAAACATCTTCGACTTAACATGCCTAAAACCAAAGCCTTTATCTCCCCAAAGCTTGCTCTGACTATCATGGTCCCCATTGTGGTTGACAGCAATTTCATTTGTGGTCAAGCAAAACTGTGGCTCCTCCCCTAGGTCCTGTCTTTCTCTCACATCCTTCACATCCATCAGTAAATTCTGTTCATACTACCTTTTAAATATCTCCAGAATCAATCCACTTCTCACCACCTCCCCTGCCAACACTCTGGCCCACACCATCATCACCTTGCCTTCATTGTGGGAATGGCCTCCTAGCTGGTCTCCCTGATTCTACCTTTACCCCCTATTATCTGTTGTCAACACAACAACCACAATGATCCTTTAAAAACCATAAAGCAGATTGTACCACTGGTCTCAAAATGCTCCAATGGCTTCCCATCTCAAAGTCAAAGCCAGAGACCTTACAATGGCCCTGTAGGAACATAGCTGCTCCTTTTCTGACCCCACTTACTCCCCTCTACTCCACATCCCTCCTGACTATTTCTCAATTAGGCCAGGCACAAATCAGCTTTAGATATTTGGCACAGGCTGCTCATACTCTTCCCACTCTTTCCCCAGGAATCTCTAATTTTTTTATTTTTATTAATTTTTTTAATTTTTACAGACTTCATTTTGATTCACTGTACACAAATGGGGTACAACTTTTCATTTCTATGGTCGTACATGATGTAGCTTTTAATCCCTTATCTCCTTCAATGTCATCGTCTCTGTGATGTCTTCCCCACCCAGTCTATTTGAAATTGCAAGTCAGTGTCCCAACTCCACATTCCCTATGTCCCTTACCTTGCTCTGTTTTTTTTTCCCCTCTGAAACACCCATCAGCCTCAGACACAGTATATTATTCACATGTTCTGATTACCATTTCCCCATTAAAATATAGGCTAAGGGAGGGATTTTGTTTATTTTTTATTCATGCATCTCAGATGCCTAAAACACTGCCTGGCATACTGTAAGTATCCAATAAATATGTGCTGAGGGAATCCATTAAATGAGAGGCAGTAATGTCATCATAAAAAGTCACAATTAAAATGTACATAGTCTTTCCAGGAGTAAAAATGGGGATGGCGGGAAAGGACCACTGTGTTCCCATTAACAGGTTAGCATTTATTAGCACATTTACACAAATGTGTTTATCAAATTATCTGGTTGCTACTTTGGAAAGTAGCCCAATGCAGAAAGAAGGCTTCCAAATAACTAATATCTCTGAGGGAGAGTAAGTACTTCTAAAACTTTCCTATAATCCCTCAAGCTCCAAAGATTAAATGATTGTGAATGTATACTCCTTGGGCAAATGAAGAGTTGGCATAGCCCACCAAACCCTAAATTTATTTAAATAATTGTAGTTTAACTTTAAAAGTCATATACGGTTTTCATTCCTCTCTATAACATAGCTATTTATTTTAATATAAAAATAATGTTATAAAGATAAAGGGAAGATCAGTAATGTAGAAGGAGATCAAGAGGCAGAGTGGAGGGATGGGAAAGGGGATGCACTGCAGAATGAATTCTTTAAAAATCATGTCATGTGCATATATAAATACACAACAGGGAACCTTGCCTTTATGCATAGGAAGAAAGAACCAATCAAATGTAAATTAACAAATGAGTGAAAGGAAGTCCAGAAGAGCAGGGAAAGGAGACTGGGAAAGGGGCAGGAGGATGAGAGGAAAGCAGGAGGGAAAGCAGGGGTACCATGAAATGAAATCAATTTCCAAGCATGTATGAATTTGTAAGGATGAACCCAACTACTATGTACAACTAATAAAATAAATAAAATAATAAAGTCAAATTATTTAACTGTTCAATTCATTGACTTCCCAGTCATACAGTAAAATATACAAGCCAGAAAGGGGTTCCACGTTTGCTCTGGGAATCACATACTCACTAGAAAGGCAAAGGAACCCCAGTTTGAGATTCACTGGACATTTTAGAACTACCAGACAATAACTATGAAAAGTGAAAAATGCAAAGCCAAATTGAAGCATAAATATGAAACTCACATACCTCACAATCTTGCTTTAACTGACCCTAACTAACCTTTTTTGAGGGTTTTATTAAAACGTGCCTTTGAATTAAGTGAATCCCATGTAAATTTCTGACTCTGCTTTCATAGTCTTCTAATGACCAAACACTTTGTTCAAAAGTTATTTAGAGCAGTGCCTGTCACATTTTATGTTTTTCTTATAACATCCTTAGCAGTTCTAACTTGGAAAACATCATGACAAATGATAAGAGAAATTAGAGATTATTTTAATGAAAATTATATTAATGTGCATTTCTACTTGTAACTACATTTTAAAAAGAAATAAAATGCTCATTCTTTTAGATAAAATCTTGAAGTGGAGGGAGGTTGAACTTAAAGAATTATATGGAGCCAGCTAGCCCTTCCCTCCCCACATCCTGATTCCTACTCTTAGCCCCTCTATTCTCTTCTCCCTCCCTGCTCCATCCTGCCTTAACTTTCAGAGAAAAGATGACATTCAGGTTGTGATTAATTCTTTGCCATGGTGCATTTAAGTCAGACCTCTGACTCTCTCTCCTTGGAAATGTTCTTAAAGTCCATAAAGAGTTCAGACTTTTAGCCCATCTTATGGACTGATTGGTGTCCCCCAAAATTCTTATATTGACATCCTAACCCTTGGTACTTCAGAATGCAGCTGAATTTAGAGATAGACTCTTTACAGAGGTAATTTGATTAAAATGAAGTCATTAAATGGGGCCCTAACGTAGTGTGACTGGTATCTTTCTGAGAAAAGGAGATCAGTACATAGGTACAGAAGGGTGACCATGTGAAGACTTTGGGAGAGACAGCCATCCATAAGCCAAGGAGAAGAGCCCTGGAAGAAACCAACCCTGTTGATACTTTGATCTTGGACTTCTAGCTCCCCAAATGAAAAGGGAGTGGAAAGGAGTGAAGGTTGTTGATAACAGTGCTCAAAAGAACAGCAGACAGGGAGAAATGAAATCCTGAGACTCTGATTGAGTTTTTAGACCCCCAAAAGGACTCTGACTTTGTTATAGAGGAGTTCTGTCTTGGACCCACTAATGTATTCTTGCCATCCAGGAAGGAATCTCACCTCTCTTGCTGACAGAAGGCTTTCCAGGGCTCCCCAGAGGGCCCACACTAGCTTTCCATAGGTCACCCTGCATGAACTGCAGGCTGAAAACAGAGGACCCTCTGCCCCTCCTGGGAGCCTGCACAGCCCACACCCCAAGGCTCCAGGTAAAGCGAGACTTTGCCAACTGTCCAAGATGCAGCTTCTGCATCTCAGGAGCACCAGAAAAGCAAATCCTGCTTGTTTCACATCCAGAACTGGTAAAAATTTCTGACCTAGATCAGATTCAACTAAAACACTGGTAACCAGAGCTCTAAAAATGCATGAATGTGTTTTGGGTTGCACGTGGCAGGGAGTAGGTGGGAAAGAAAGAAAGTAGTTTCTATTTTGTTAAATGAAACTCAGTTGCCCCCAAGTAAAGAAAATGCTTTTTTCAACAGTGATTATGCCGAGGAATTGGTTCCTGAAAGGATCCTGAATCCAATCAACTCTGTTTTCTTTGTGATGATAAGGGTTTACCAGAGAAAATCCATAATCCCAGCTCTAATACAGTCTTAGTAAAATCGGCCAATAAATCTTCAAAGAAAATGTGTCCGCAATGCTGTTATTAAAAAGATGGAAAAACATATTACATGGTACAAATTCAAATAATGCACCTTATTATTGTATAAATTCAGGTTTCTTCCAGGTCAAATTGTGTTCCCTAATGTGACATAGAATCCAAACAATAGCCCTAGTTCTCCTTCCAAGCCCAGTGTTAAAAATTCATTCGGTCAACCTGCACTTACTGAGCACCTACTCTGTGCCAGGCAGGGTGATAAAAATGGAAATAAACAAACAAATGAGACGTGGTCCCTGCCCTCAAAGAACTCATTATCAGGTAAGACAGACAGATACACAGATCAATAGGTTATAGTGTAGCACCATACATGCTCCAATGGAGGCAAAGTGAAAGAAAGGATGGAAACTGAAAAAGGTGAACCTTGTACTTGTGATTCTGAAAGGAATGAATTTTAACTTGTGATCAGAGAGAATGCAAGCCACAAAGCCTGCTGGTTTTAATGCTTTATAATCTCAACTCAGACTGATAATCAATGTCCACAAGCAACTGCTCCTCTCTTCCTGCCTCACAGCCTACACCACAGCTGTGATTCAGCAGGTCTAGACTGATCTCTATCTTTTGAAGACCTCAGAAGAAAAGAAGGGGTTGGGAAGGAAGGACCAGTCTTCTCCCTCTCCCTCCCCCTTCCCCTCTCCCTCTCCACACTTGAAAGAAAACAAGATGGTGGGAAAATGGTAGAGAAAATCCGCCAATAACAGGACATTCTATTCTGCATTTCTTTGGGTTCCTGGATTTAACTGCTCCCATCACCATAGGCCTTGGGACAACAGTGAGGGTGGCAACTGTGATGGAGTTACAGGTGGTGACTCCAGAGCCCTGATTCCACCCACCTCAGCCACTTATCTGAATGCACTGGATTTAATCCTACAAGTGTCAACCTTCTCCTCTATAAAAAAGTGTCATACCACTGACCCTGCTTACCTCACAGGAAGCTTGGGAAATCAAGGCAACCGTGATAAGTGAAAATGCTCTTAAGCCTTAAAAACATTGTGCAAATATGAGAGGGTTATAATTAACCCAGTCACAAAGCTGCCTTAGGGCTTGATTAAAATACACTGTACCCCTCTGGATCGACAAAGTGTGAATATGGTTAAAAAATAGGGACAGCTACTCCTAAACAGAGACAGTTGGTGTGTGGGCAAAGCCCCATAAGCATTTTCTATGCCAAGAAACTTGCATATGCTTAGAAACGATCACGTTTCTGTTGGCCTTATAGCAGCAGTGTAGGAGAGCTCACAAAATTAAATCTGTAACAGGCAGCACCACTGCCAACACAACTGTCCCAACTCCCAAGAAACGTGTTGAACACCAGCCCCTGTCAACGGAATAAAACACACCCTGCATACTAGGCAAGGGAACCCCAGGCAGCAGACAGGCCCAACACAGGCAAACAGGGCCTCCAACAAAGCAGCCACGGCCCAGACATTCAAAGCCTATGAGTAAAAACCCCTTTCAATAAGAGAAGCACTCCAGATAGGCAAACTTTCCCCATCCTGACAAATGATTCACAGAAGCAGTGCTTCTTCTATCTGATTACGGTAAATTTTCCAATACAATAAATGCTTTGTTTGGCTGAACCATTTAATAGTCATTCACACTCTCTAATGAAACTACTAATTACAAAATCTCTGCATTGCAGGCAATAAAAAAGGGTTGCTAACCTCTTTACAGTGCTTTAGTTCTCCCATCAAGTAGCAATTACTCTTCCAAGGCCCTCCCTCTTTTTCACTGATTCTCACCTCAAACATCCCAATCACACCTGCTAGAAAAAAAAATCTACTCAAACACATAAGTAAGCACAGCACACGTGTGTATACACACACACACACAAACACACTCTCTCTCTCTCTCCCTACAAGAACTTGAAGAAGGAAAATAGGGAGTGATAACAAGGACCTACTGGACCCCTGGATTCAGATTGGTTTTGCACTGGCTAATTCAGCAAGAGCAGGGTTCCAGCTCACTGCACACGGAAATGTGATTTCTAATAATATAGCTATTAAAACTAAACTCTCCCACAACAAAAATATTTGATACCTAATGGAGTTGGTTGTATAGAATACACTACATATATTTTTATTCATAGATAGATAGCTGTTATTGATCAGTCTTTCCAGGTGCTGTCACCAATCAAAACAGAGGGAAGCTCTAAGACAGCACAAGACATGCTTGTCTCTGGACTGTTACGAATATGGAAGCTTCCAAGCCAGCAAAATCATCACAGAGTAGCCAACACCCATTACCCAAGCTACAGGGCCGTCTTCATCTGTACCAGAGAAAACTGGAGTTAATCCCTTCAACCATTCCAACTGAGGCTCTTCAACCAGCAGTGAGTTCTGTAGCTGAAGAAATCAACTTTCACCAGACAAACACAGACAAAAAGAAAGAGGTTAAAAAAAAAAAAATCTATTATTCTAGGTTTTAAAGGTTAAAGAAAAAAAAACAGAAAGACTACATGAAACATTTTGTTGTAGTTCATTAATTAATTAATCAAGAGCTAGACAACAAGCAACAGATTTAGAGTAACTTTTGCCAAATCCAAATTAGGTTCAAAAGAGCCAAAATATTTTTTCCCAGATTTGTAGGTGATAGGCTTGGAATTTGGTGACTTATCTAATGTTTCAGAGGATGTATCTCAAAGGGTTATTTTTAGAATTTAGGAAAATATTCAAATCAAGCTTTTGGAAATTAATTTTTCTCCTCTTCAAAGATTTATGGAATATGGTAAGAGCTTTGAAGTCACCTATATCAAAATACATTGCCTGCAAAGAAGACTATGTGAGGGCATCCGTTTGTTTAAAAAAACAACAAAAATGTGTACATTCAGCTGAGTGGTCCTCAAAGACAGACAATGTTCTACATTTGAGGTCTACATACTTCTTTCACTACTCCAAACACATTTGGAATTCTGAGATAATTTTTAGAATTAGTTTATGATCTACATAAAATCAGCTTATTGTCACATACTTTACATAGATATGCATGTGTACAACACAGTCAAACCTCATTTATATCTGCAGAAGAGCCTGAGAGTCTAAAAGTAAATTCTATTTGGTTGAACACGCTTTGGGGTCTTATGTAATAATATAAGCATTTTGAAACTTTCTGTAAATTTATGTTAATTAAAATAACACAACTACGTTTGACAAGGGAGCCAGATTGAATCAGGAATATCCAGGAGGCTAATCAGTTGTGTCCTGTCTCTCTCCACAAAAGTCATTCTGTTCTCTATGCCAAGATGGTTATAGAAAATGCCAGCATCTCTCATACTTCCCAAAGAGAAGTAAAAGTGACAGTGTTTGTACTTACACAGAACATAGAGTGAGAACTGTTAGGGAGAAAATGACCACTCAATGAAAAGTCTCAAAGGAACTTAAATATGGATCTACCCAGTAATTCCCAGTCTGACCTTTTACAGAACTTGTAACTTAACTAAACACTGAATGCTATAGTTTGAATACTGAATGTCCCACAGAAGGCCAATGTATTTGAGAGCTGGTCTTTAACATGTGATGCTTCTAGGAGGTGGTAGAACCTTGAAGAATGGGACCTAGTGGAGGGAAGTTGGGTCAAGGGGGTATGTCCTTGGAAGGGATATTTGGACCCTGGCCCCTTCCTGCATCTCCCTTTGCTTCCCAGACACCATGATAGTAAAGTGGAAGTCTGAGAATCTGTATATTCTTAAGCTGCCCAGGTGCTTATAATTGCATCCCAAATTAAAGGATACCATTTCATCTTTAGACAAAAGCCCCAAAGGAGATCTAGGAGTAGGAGTCAACGCTTTGACTCAACCTAGCACAGTGATCTTTCAATTAAATATCACCAAGCCTGTGATTAAGGACCATAACACATTCAGTAGGTACATATGAGACTGTGGTTTGCTAAAGATCTACAATGGTACAACTCAAGCTGCTGTGCCCAGGCAAGAGGTCAGAACATTACTGAGTATGGAGCTTTATTCTAATCTGCATCCCTCTTTGAGAGAACTCAGCCTAAGTTCTGTAACAATACATTGCTAGCTACATTTAAAGTCCATTCAGCAAGTTGACAATTCAATCCAGAACTAATTAATGTGTAAAGCTTTAATCAGAGCCAGACACATTGCAAAGTGAAAAAGGTAGCTATTTATAATATTAGAAAGAAGTGTGGCCACAAAATACTCATGCATCCTAATAGTTTAAAATTCACATCATAAATGTATTCCTTTACCTTAAATCTTAGTCTCCATATCTGAAACAAGAACTCCGGCGGAAGGGCAGGCATTGAGCCTCGTTGGTTATTTATAATTGAAAGTAAAGGATCTGCTCAGATTCTTCCTAGAGATGAAGGGCTATGTTTGGAAGGAAGGCAGAGAAGTGTTTCAATTTGCAGGAAAGTGATTATATCAAACGAAGAAAAGATTCTGAGATAGGAGGATGGGATCCCAAAGACAAACTTCACAGCTGCCCCTAGATCCAGTTCTGCTATGGGTGAGGATGACGGATGCTCGATCTGGCTTGGTAAAGTTAGAGGAGTTTTGTTTGGGGAGTGGGAAAATAGATCTTTTTGTTGTTTACTTTTGTTCTCTTCTGATTTTTGTAATAAATTAGCCAAGACAAGGCCTCAGACAGATTATTCAGAGCAAACTTCATCTAAAAGATGAAACCCAAAATCCCAAAAGCAATTACAACTAGGGATGGGGACATAGGTCAGTGGTCCTAGCATGCACCAGGCCCTGGTTCAATCCCCAGCACTGAGAAATAAATTTAAAGAGGAAAAGAGAGGTGGGGGGAGAAAGAGAAAGAAAAGAAAGAAATTACAACTGGACGCTTTCAGATACATGCTTACCCATAAGACACTGCTGGCAACAGAAATCATTTTGGCAACTATCTAATAAAGAGACCTACATATAAATTGTTCTGTTCTATCCTTTCTATTTTCTTGTGAATTTGAAAGATGATAGTAGCAACCTACTTACCATATGCCAGTGACTATTCTAAGACCTTTTACAAAAAACCATAAGGCAGACTACAAATACAATCTCTGTTTTACAGATAAAGAAACTGAGGCATCTAAAGGTTAAGTAACTTGCCCAAAGTCACACAGAGAGTAAACAGTGAAGTTGGAGTCTGGAAGCAATATGCCCCACTGTTTTCAGTCTTAATTACTCATACTCCACAGAAGATATTTAAAATGGTATCCTAGACCAACCACTTTACACATAAATGTTTTAAAATCCAGTGATGCTGAAAATAATTTTAATATCTTTATTTTTATTAACATGTATCAAATGTACATATTAATGCTGCTCAGTGTGATACTGAACACCTGCATACAACATGTACTGATCAAATCCAATTCCCTCTTATCCACCTGCCCCCACCTGCCAACCTCTAGTAATCACTCTTCTATATTCAGGTTGACTGTTTTTTAGCTTCCAAATATGAAAGAGAACTTATGGTACCTCTCTTTCTTTGTCTGGCTTTTATCATTTAACATAATGTCCACAGTTGCATCATTTTGCTATAAATGACATGATTTCATTCTCCTTTATGACTGGATATTATTTCATTGTGTGTATATATATATTATATATATCATATATTATATATATTACGTGTCTTTTATCCTGGGTTGATTCTAAATCTTAGCTATTGTTCATAGTGACACAAAAACATGGACATTCAGGTATCTCTTCAGTATGCTGATTTCATATCTTTTGGAAATATACCCAGGAGTGTGATTGCTAGATCATATGGTAGACCATATTTTTAATTTTTTTAAAGAGCCTCTATACTGTTTCCCATAATAACTATACTAATTTACATTCCCACAAGTAGTGTGTAAGAGTTCATTTTTCTCCATATTTTCCCCAGCATTTTTTTATATTAGCCATTCTGACTAGGGTAAGATGGTATCTCATTTGTAATTTTAATTTGCATTTCACTGATGGCTAATGATATTGAATTTGTTTCACATATTTGTTGTATTTCTTCTTTTGTGAAGTGTCCATTCAGATAATCCTTAGATTAATTGTTTTAGGTTTTTTAGTTCCTTTTACATTCTGGATATTACTCCTTTGTTAGTTGGCAAATATTTTCTCCAATTCTATAGGTTGTCTCTTCACTTGGTTGTTATCCTTCCTATGCAGAGGCTTTTGAGTTTGGTATAATCCTACTTATCAACTTTTGCTTTAGGTTATATCCCAAACAAACAAACAAAAAAACACCTACACCAATGTCTTGAAGTGTCCCCTGTTTTCATCTGAGAGTTTCATAGTTTCAGATCTTATATTTAGATCTTTGATCCATTTTGAGTAATTTTTATAGAAGGTGAAAGATAGAAGTCAAGTTTCAATCTTCTGCATATGGATATTCACTTTTCCCATCACCCTTTATTGATACATTTATATATTATTTCTCCAACATATGTTTCTGGTGCCTTGGTCAAGAATCAGATGGCTATAGATTTGCGGGTTTGTTTCTTGGCTCTCTGTTCTGGTCCACTGGTCTATGTGCCTGTTTTTATGCAGTACCTTACTGTTTTGGTTACTATGACTCTGTAGAATGTCTTGAAGACAAGTGTTGTGATATTTCCAATTTGTTCTTTTTGTTCAAGATTACTTTGGCTATTGAGAGTCTTTTGTGCTTCCATGTAAACTTTAAAAAAATAAAATACCTAGGAATAAATTTAACTAAGGAAGTGAAAGACCTCCAAAATGAAAATTACAAAATTGATTAAAGAAATTGGAGAAGTTACCACAGAAATGAAAAGATGTTCATGTTCATGGATTAGAAAAATGAATATTGTTAAAGTGTCCATACTACCCAAAGAGATTTACACATTCAATGCAATTCCCATCAAAACACCAATAACATCATTTACAAAACTAATAAAACAATACTTTCTAGAAATTGTGTTCTTACAAACCTGATAAACCTTGGATTTAAAACTTTAAGCCCTTTCAGAGAGTACTTCTGTATTTAATCTGGTGTGAGTGGTTAGGATTAGAAGAATATTTTCACACCAATATTGGGTAAGTGTTTCAATATCAAAGTTTCAAGAAGCATAGAAGTAAGAACAAGCAAGTGGTTAAAAAAAAAAAGAGGTACTAAACTGGAGGGAATTTTCTGACAGGAAGAAGTCATAAGGATTCACATTGCTGGTAAGGAAACCTGCAGCATGCTGCTCTTTTGGAAACACCACGAATAGAAAACTTTGGCAAGCTCAGATGAAAGAAATGAATGTTTTTTATATTTATTTGTTCTAATTAGTCATGCATGACAGCAGAATGCATTTTGATTCATTGTATACGAATGGAGCATAACTATTCATTTCTCCAGTTGTACATGATGTAGAGTCATATCATTCGTGTGATCATACAAGTACCTAAGGTAATGATGTCAATCTCATTCCATCATCTTTCCTCCCTCCCCTGCCCCGTTCCCTCCCCTCACTCTCCTCTGCTCAATCCAAAGTTCCTCCATTCAGTGACCCCACCCCATTATGGATTAGCATCCACATATCAGAGAAAATATTTGGCGTTTGGTTTTTTGGGTTTGGCTTATTTCACTTAGCATATTCTCCAACTCCATCCATTTACCTGGAAATGATATAATTTTATTCTCCTTTAAGGCTGAGTAATATTCCATAGTGTACATATACCACAGTTTCTTTATCCATTATTCACCTATTGAAGGGCATCTGGGTTGGTTCCATAGCTTAGCTATTGTGAATTGAGCAGCTATAAACATTGATGTGGCTGTGTCACTGTATGATGATTTTAAGTCCTTTGAGTATACACCAAGGAGTGGGACAGCTGGGTCATAGGGTCATGGTTCCATTCCAAGTTTTCTAAGGACCAGAATGGCTACACTAATTTGTAGTCCCACCAGCAACATATGAGTGTACCTTTTTCCCCACATTCTCTCCAACACTTATTGTTGCTTGCATTGATAATTGCCATTCTGACTGGAGTGAGATGATATATTAGAGTGGTTTTGATTTGCATTTCTCTAATTACTAGAGATCTTGAACATTTTTTTCATATATCTGTTGATGGATTGCATATCTTCTTCTGTGAAGTGTCTGCTCGGTTCCTTAGCCCATTTATTGACTGGGTTATTTGTTTTTGGTGTTAAGTTTTTTGAGTTCTTTATATATCCTGGAGATTAGTGCTCTATATAATATGCACATGAAAGATTTTCTCCCACTCTGTAGGCTCTCTTCACATTATCCATTGTTTCCTTTACTGAGAAGAAGTTTTTTAGTTTGAATCCATCCCATTTGTTTATTCTTGATTTTGTTGAAATGAATGGTTATTTAAGGGAAAAAAAAAAAAAACAACTGATGGATACGTTCTATTAACCAAGAGTGATACGTGTTGGAGGACAGTATAATAAAGCAAATGCTTTCAGGACCGTGGACAGCGTCCAGGGGGCTCTACTAGCCAAAAAGGCTCAAGGTAGGTTCGTCCTCTTCAATTTTGAAATAATAACCAGGATTCAGTTAAGCAATCCTTGATAATACTTTAAAATTTAGAGGGGGAAGTACTGAACTGACCTTTAATTTCTTTAGATATTGTTACAAATGCAACATAGATGAAAACATAAGTGAAAAAAAAACATTATAAAGCTGCTATTGGAAAAAGGATCTAGTGTTTATTGTGCTAGCCTATAGAGGATTTATATGTTGTCTTAAAGGTAACTGCAATATAGGTTTCCATATCAGATTTATTATATACATGAATAAATAATGACATACTAGCTACTGTAGTAAACTCTAAAATCTCACTGGCTTAACTAAGAAGTTGATTTCTTGCCCACTAAAGTCCATGGGTTCAATCCCCAGACCACAACAATAACAACAAGACAAAGGAGGTCAGTTTCTTTCATTCAGAGACTCAGGCTTTCCAAAACTTTATCATGTTAAATCCTTGTCCTCCAACATCACTCAGAATATTAACATCCAAACAGAAGATACAAGAAGAAACTAGATCACACAGGAGGATTTTATGGGACAGACATGCAGGTGGAATATATCACTTAAACTCACATATCACTGGCCAGTCATATGGTCATGCCTAAATATAGATGCTGCTAGGGAAAACAGCCTGTTTGTGCACCATAGAGAAAGGGAAGTAGGTTTAGTAAAAGAGACAGCCACTGTCTGTTCAATGGACAATCATTGACCTCAATTTGAAGTATAATGCAGCAAAATATTTATACTGGAATACTATTCTGTCAAACTATTTTTCCCTCAGATTGGTGGAAAAGACAATTATGATGAGCGAGAGAAAGACTCTGACCAAGAGGCTAATCATGTTGTACCTTCCCCTCCAGACACCATGTCTAAGGCCATCAATACCAGTGGAGAAATGGATTGGTTGTGTTGGGCTGTCATCAGCACTTACACTTCCCTTCACCCACCTAGTCACTCCTATGGAAAGAATAACAAAAGACAGGTGTATTAGTTAGCTTTCCAACACTATAACAAAATTCTCAAGATGATTAACTTAAAAGAGAAGGGGTTTATTTTGGCTCACAATTTTGGAGACTCCAATCCAAGATCAGGCAGACCCATGACTTTGGCCCTACAAATAGGAGTGCCAGGTAGCAATGGCAGGGAGTGCATGGCAAAGCAAACTGCTACCTCATCGTCAGCAATCAAAAAAGGCTGAGGACACACAATCCCTTTCAAGGGCATGCCCCAAATGACTTATCCACCTCTCCCAAGGCCTCTGCTCCTAAAGATTCCAATGCCTCCCAATAGTGTTATCCTGGGGACCAAGTACTTTACATATGGGCCCCTGGGGGGTATTCATGATCCAAATTATAGCAACGGTTAAGAGTATAAAACAGAAAAACACACAACAGTCCAAATTAAACTAGCACTGTGAGGCAGCAACCTGGACTGTGGAAGCTGAAAGAAATACAGAAAAGGCACCAGTCCTGACCTAGTTCCACCCTTTACTAGCCAAATGACTGACCAACTTTTTAGACTCTTGGGTCCTCCATACGTAAAATGGGAAAAATCAACTTCTTCCACATCCGTACATATTGGTGAGGTGGCTCAGGGTTTGGTAGTTTAAAAAAAAACAAAATGAAAAAAAAAACACTGATGAAAGGACAAGGTTGAGAAAATAAGCAGGTTCTAAAAGAGAGCAAGTAGGTGACAGAAGATGAGGGGGGAAAGCATTCTAAAATGAAATAGGCCTATAGCTTGTGGGGGGTATGGAAGAAAACCAAATAATGACAGGGAAAACCCACAAGTTAAAATGTTTCCAAAAGGTGGAAAAACTAAAGTTGGTTATAATCCCCACCCTGGAAGACATTTTATGGAATTTCAGGACATACATGCTTACAGACAGAACCAAACATATGTTTAGACACAAACTAGGGAGATAAAGAAAAAGGTCAAAAGTTAGATTACCTAGAGGGAAATGAGAAGGGGAGGGAGTGGGGATATGAAAGATGGTGGTGGCCTGAGACAGACATCATTACCCTATGTACATGTGTGATTACATGAATGCTATGAATCTACATCGTGCACAACCATAGAAATGAAAATTGTACCCCAATTGTGTACAATGAATCAAAATGCAGTCTGTAAAAATAAAAAAAAAATCAAAAATAATAATATAAATAAATAAATAAACAGTGAGCCATTCTATGTACTAAAAACAAAAACAAAAAACAAAAAAAAAAGGTTAGGTACAATTGCAAATAAGAGTAAACGGCTTTTTTTTAGTGAATGGCTTCTCTCTTGAGTTCCAAATTAGGACTAGTTCCCCCCACACCTCTATTTCTGAGTAGGAGGCAAAGGTGAAATGATATCTCCCTGCTCTACTAACATGAACCTATTACTCTGTCTTTAGAACTTACAGTCTTTCTTAGAATTTTGAGCCCTTACAATCCTCAGGGAAGAAATAAAAGAGATGAATGACATCTACACCTTTAAAAAAAAAAAAAACCTTGCAAAATGATTGCCTATAAACACGGCCCATCATTTTTGCACAATAGCCAGACTCTGTTTTTTCCAAGAGAGGAGTTTTTGTGCCTTTAATTCCTACATTAATTGTAGAAAATATTTGTTGCTGAGAGGTTACCAGAAACTCTTGGGCTTTGTTTTCCAGAGAAATCTGCAGTATAGTAGACAAAGAAGACTAATTCTGTCCCACCACAGGTCTTCAGTCGTTTAATCAGAGCCTCTGAAATGCAGACACAGCACAGCATTTTTAGGATGACAAGGCAAGAATGTGGCTATTCAGCCTGAAAATAAAGCAGCTTTATCTCAAAAAAAATGACCTGAATGTCATCAGAGCCACAGTACCCTAAAATTCTAATTAGAATGATGCTATTAAATGAAAAACTGTAGAAACTATTGGTTAAAGAATCCCTACAGGAGCCTGCAGCCAGTAGAAGAGGTTTGAGATGAAGTGTCCTATCTTTTGAAAAATGACACAATTTTAATACTTTTCAGAGCGCCACACTTCAAGCTGGAGCATGTCACCTGCCAGCAAATACCTGAGGGCAACGTGTCTCAGAAGGTCCAATCCAGCTGCCCGGTGCTTAGAACAGCTGGCCACACAGAACTCCATTTTACAACGCAGAAAGCAAAACTAGAACACAGTAGGGTTGAGTTGGAATCCTGCTTGCTTCAGAGGACTCCCACCAAATACATAATAACAACGCAACAATAATAATAAATGATATGCTAAAATTCTATGGAAACGCTACTAAAAAGTCTGAAGTTCTTTCCTCAAATTGTCCCACCAGCTCATAGTGGAAGATAAATAGAAACTTTCATCAAGAAAGACAGTCCCAGACTTTACTCCCTGCCTCATCTAAAACGTGTTTCTTCCTGGGCTGTTTCTTTCCTTCCACTTTTTTCTTCCTTCCTTCCTGCTTCAGTTTTTCCAGCAGTTGCTCCAGAAATTCTCCCCTCTTTTTTTTTTTTGGTGGGGGGGCTCAGTTTTGTCCTACCTATGAACTGTTTCCATTGGCCTACAAATATGCTTTTATTTCTCTAATCTAAAAAGAAAAACATTTTAAGTCTCTCTCGACCTAACTTTCTTAGTCTAGCTACCATTTCTTTCTTTACACCAAAACTCCCTTAAAAACTTGTTTACACTCATTTTTATAATTCCTCTCCTCCTCCCATTCACTCTTGAACTCACTTTGGCAAAGTTTTGGACCCAAACACTGAAATCAATGATTTCCACATTGTGAAATACAAAGTTCAAGTCTCACTTGCCCTATGGACAGCATTTCACCCTATCAACCCCTGAGCGCACTTTCTTCACTTGGATCCTTAGACAGTGCCCTCTTACCTCACTGGCTGCTCCTCTCAGTCTCTTTTGCTGATTCATCCTTGTCTCCTTGACCTCTACAAAGCCAGTGTGCCCCAGGACTTACTCCCTAAACATCTTCTCCTCTCTGTTACTCACTTTCTGGGTGATCTTATGTAGTCCTGGGACAAGATACTATGAGCTCTTGACCACTCAACTTGCAACCCCAGTGAAACTTCTCTCCTGAATCAGACCTATATATCAGACTGAGTGTTGGCATCTCCACTTGAGCATTTAAAAGGCTCTCAAAGTAGCATCTTCAAAATGGTAAATTCCCAAAACAAGATCCTCCTCCAGTCCTAACCATCATTGTTAATAGCAATTCTGCCTACCAGCTCCTCATGTATGAAAACTTGGTTTCTTATTTATTTATTTATTTATTTATTTATTTATTTTTATGTGGTGCTGAGATTAGAACCCAGTGCCTTACACATGTGAGGCAAGTCCTCTGCCACTGAGCTATGCCCCAGCCCTGGTGTCACCTTTTGATTCCTCTTTTCCTCACCTGCCCTGAATCTGATCTCCCAGTCAACCCTCACAGCTTTCCATTCAAAACAGATCCAGATCCAAGCTCTCTTATCATCATTTTAATTATAGCCACTGTCTAAGTTGGCTGGTCCACTTACTTCTAGTAGATTACTAGTAGTAATCTACTGTCAACTCAGCACATCAAGTGATGCTTTTAAACCATAAATCTAATCATGTCATGCCTCTTCTCAAAATCCAACAGGATCTTGCCATCTCACTCCTCCTGAGACCTTCAAAACTATGTAAGGTGGTTCTTTACTTCTCTGACATCATTTGCTCCTTCAAGTCCCCTCATTTTGCTCTATCCCATCCATTCCACCATCCTCATTATTTTTCTAATATATCAGCCATTCTCTCACCTCAGGGCCACTGCCTTTGTTATTCCCTCTGCCTGAAACCCACCCCTATAGCCCTATTACTATTTCCTCACATGCTTAAGATCTTTACTGAAAAATCACATTCCCAGTGATATCTTCCCTGGGAAGGAAGGAACCATTGCCTCATGCATTTCCCATTCCTTTTCCATGTTTTTTATCCTAAGTCATTCTCTATCTAAGGCATTACATATTTTATTTACTTCTGATTGTCTATTTTCTCTCACCAAGCAGAGAGAAGGTTTAGCCTACTTGGTGCCCTACTGTACCCTAAGCTCCTAGTACAAATCCTGGCATGTAAAGTTACCACTGAAGATTTGTTGCACAAGTGCATATACAACCTGTGCACTTGACACATGAGTCATGAAGGAGAAACACTAGCATAGAAATTGTTACTTCACTGGAAAAAGCCACTATCATCTCTCATACAATATGGAACCTCACCTGGCCATAAGTACTCTCAGAACAAGTAGACTCTATGTGTCCCAAGTCTTTAAGTCCTGAATTTTATCCAAGGCACTTTGCGTTACCTTCAGTAAGTCTCCATCGCCCTTGATCTCCATACACACCACTTTGTTGTCAAGTCCTTTACCTTTCCCAGTTCTTCACTGATGCTGGACCCAAGCCCACCCAAGTCTTTAACAATCATTGTTCAGAGTATGCTTTTATAAATTAATAGAACAACAAGGAATAACTATAATCAAGTAATGTTTGAAGCCAAGGGAACAGAGCCTTGCTCTTCCTAAACTAAACATTTCCAGCTAGAACAGGTGACATAAGGCCTCCTGGAGTATATAGTTAACATGTTAAAGGGTTTGTTATAGGACTCATCACCTTGGGAGAGTCTACTTCTTTCTTCTAAGTAATAAGGATCTGGATACTGGAATATCACTGTCGTATCCCTAAATGCACTTCACTACCTGGAGACAATCTGTCTTCTGTGAAGAAGCCATTATGGTCTCTGATGCATCTCCCTTTTTAGCAACTTATTGATCTACAAGCACCCAGCCAGCCACCACACCACTATGGATATGTGTAATAAAACCTGATATAGGCATGCCGCTGGCATAGGAGCATAAATGTCCTCCTTTGAAATGTTAACAACTCTGCTGACCCACAGAGATGAAATGCCACCTTCAGTTTGAAATAAGCCTCTGGGTTCCTATGGGTTTTAAAATAAACATATACAATGACAGAAAGTTTTCCAGGATAAGTGTTTCCTACCATTTTATGACATTCAAATTGCTATATAACTCATCAATATTTTACATTTGAAGATTACTCAAAACACAAGTTTAATTAAAATTCACAGTCTTCATTTTGATCTGTAGCACTTTTTCTTGGGGAGAAAGTGCTAGAAATTATCCAGTTTAACTCAGCATAGACTTAATATAACCAGGAACTGTAATGGTCACAGAAATTGTTTCCCTGAGGAAAAAGGCACACTCATACATTGCTGGTGGAGTTGCAAATTGGTGCAGCCACTCTGGAAAGCAGTATGGAGATTCCTCAGAAAACTTGGAATGGACCCACAATTTGACCCAGCTATCCCACTCCTTGGTTTATACCCAAAGGACTTAAAATCAGCAAAGTACAGTGATGCAACCACATCAATGTTCATAGCTGCTCAATTCACAATAGCTAGATTGTGAAACCAACCTAGATGCCCTTCAACTGATGAATGGATAAAGAAACTGTGGTATATACACACAGTGGAATATTAATCAGCCATAAAGAAGAATAAAATTATGACATTTGCTGGTAAATGGATGGAGTTGGAGAATATCATGCTAAGTGAAATAAGCAAAGCCCAAAAAACCAAAGGCCTTATGTTTTCTCTGATAAGTGGATAATGATACATAACGAGGGGGGATGTGGTAGGGGGAGAAAGAGAAGAATGGAGGAACTTTGGATGGGGTAGAGGAAAATGGGATGGGAGGGGATGGGGGAAGAAAAGATAGTAGACTGAGACAGACATTATTACCCTATTACATATACGATTACATGAATGATGTGAATCTACATTGTGCACAACCATAGAAATGAAAAGTTGTACCCCATTTGTGTACAATGAATCAAAACACAATCTGTAAAAATAAAAAAAGAAATTTTTCCCTAATATGAATCATTTATTCCATCTAGTCTAGGGAACCCTGCAATGCAGTTACATCTATATTTACCTTCTAAGAGCAATAGAATTACTCTACTTATCCAAATTATATGGAAATTGGCTATGCCCTCAGCAGATTTTATGGCTAAAGGAGAAGACTTTAAAACCCTAACGGTGTGGGAAGACCCAGCCTGGAAAATAGTTCCTGTCATTTCTGAAGAGAATATGCTTGTCAGTGAAACATTGAGAAGTGAGTCTCTCACATCCATTGTTGAACTGTAATTTGATGGTCTTCATAAGCCCCTGCAGGGAATGAATGCTTTTTGTGAGTAATGTTTGCCAACCACAATGGGGCCATGGCGAGGACTATAGGCCTTATTCAGATTGATAAACCATGGAAGGGTTTTAAGCAAAGTGATAAGATAACATGATCAGAGTTGCAGTTAAGAAAATATCACTCTGAATAAGAAACATTGACAAGAAATAAGTTTAGAGAATAGAGAAGCCAATTAGACGCTGCAAAAGTCCAAGTGATCAGGACCAAGGACAGCAGCAGTATCCACCTAGGATGCACTGGAGAATGGGAAGCAGACACTTGTCAGTTTTCCCAGAGCAACTGATGCACCCCTTTGGAATGTCAGGAAAAGTAAAAGGAGGTATGAACCAAAAAGGGGCAATACTGTAGGCCCAGTCTATTTTCTGGTCATTATCTCACCAAAATCACTGTCAGAGGAAATAGGAGGAGACTGCCCTAAATAGGCAATTAAGAGGAAGATATAGAGACAACCTGAAAATATTCCCAATGATATAAGCACTGGTAAACCTGGAAATGAGTTCCAAGAGAATGGTCAGATGTGCAACAGAAGACCCACTGTTAAGTGCAAATTCTTTGATCCATGATAGGAACAGAAATGGAGGTAGCCTACCTTTATCCAGTGATGCTTTGGATAGGAGGACCAATCTGGGAAAGGCAAGAGAGTAGAGAAAGTGGGCAAGATCAAAATGAGGAGGTCTAATCCAGGAAAATGGGAAAAGTTCAGACTTCAAATTCTCCTCTTGTGAATCAGAAATATGGGTGCTTTAAGAAACTACAACCCTTAAAAAGAAAACAAATTGAAGATTATCATATGTATTACAAAACAATTCACAGCAAGGTTCCATTTAATAGTGATTTCCCATAGTCCTGTAAACTTACAGGTTTTTTTAAGTGAGAGTTCTAAATCTAGGGCATTAACTGATATAAACCATCATTCAACAAATATTTATTAAATATCTATTATGGACCATGAATCACATCTATGCATTCTATAAAGCCCCATGGACAAAAAGATGGATACAACTAATTCAAAAATTGTCTCAAGGAGAGACACAAGTCAGGCGTAGTGGCTTATGCCTGCAATCCCAGCCACTCGGGAGGCAGAGGCAGGACGGATAGTTTGAGATCATTCTCAGCAACTTAGTGAGACCATGCACAATTTAGTAAGATCCTGCCTCAAAATAAAAAATAAAAAGAGCGAGGGATGTGGCACAGTGGTAGAGCATCCCTGGGCTCAATTCCCAGTACCACAAAAAGAAAGGAGGGAAACATGGGTAAACAATAATAAATATAACAAAATGTCACTGCTGGTAGGAAGGAATGTGTTTGGTTTGCACCAAAGCCTAAAAGAGGGAGGAGGCAATTCTACCACAGAGGTGAGGATGAGAGAACATCAAGCAAGAATAGGAGGAGGGGAATTAAGCTGATTCCCAAAGGGTTAGCAGGTATTGGCCAGGCAAATTTGTGGGTGGGGCAGAGAAGGGGAAGGCTTCCAGGCAAAAGGGGCATCATGAAGAAAGATTTCCAAAACATAAAAGAGATTCGTCTGTTGAATCCTTCATCTTAGCTGAAGCAGAGTATACTGTTGTGGAGAGAAGTGTGAAAAAGAATAAGTTTACAGGTTGGGTGTCTAGCTCAGGGGCAGAGCACTTGCCTAGCATGTGCAAGGTCCTGGGTTCAATTCTCAACGCTGAAAAAAAGAAAAAGAAAGAAAGAATAAGATTGTAAGCTGGGGTAGGGGACAGACTCACTGCCAAACCTGTGGGGCTTTATGTGTTGTGATGATGTGAGACCATATTCCGACTGGTAAACCACAAAGAGTCACTGAAGAGTTTTAAGCAAAGTGATAACATGATTACAGCTGCATTTAAGAAAAAGCTCTCTGAATAGAAAGTACTGACAAGAGAAAAGATTAAATAATAAGGAAGCCAAACCAAGAATGCTGTAAGAGTCCAGATGATCAGCACCTCAGAACAGTAGCAGTATTAGGATCAGATTGGAGAGATGGGCAGAAAAAATATTAGGAGTGATGTGTTCACTACATAGATGAGGAGGGCAAAAGAGAAGACAGCCTTTAGAACAACCTGACAATTTCCAGCTTGGGCAAGGAGAGAGGAGGGATGCTACTCCCCAAGATGGAGAAAATGAAGGAGAGATGAGTCTGGGGACAAAAGAAAGAATAGGTTCTTTGGGACCCATGGATGATCCCAATGGATATATCTAATCCTCAAGATGTTTAGATAGGAACTCTGATCTGGATATACACAGTACAACTAGTCATAAGCATGAAAGAAAATGGCCCTAGATATTGATCAAGGAAAAGGTGAAGAATGGAAAGAGAATAGTAGAATCCTGGAGAATATGCACACTCTGGCTGAGAAAGAAGAGCCAGCAAAGGAGAGAGAGCAAGAATAGAGCTGAAACAGACCCAGGAGAAAACGATACCTCAAAAGCCAGGGGAGGCAAAGTTTTTAAAGAGGAAGAGAAGATGGGAATGGGTGAGGGAACCATGTGCAGAGAAGGTAGAAACAAGGAAGAGAAGAAAGCAGGCAAGGAGGGAAGTCACCAGAAACAGGCACCACTAACACACCAAAGAAGAAATGAGGAAGAGGAACAAGCCAAAGACACAGAGGTCAACTTTTCCAAGTGGAAGGTCATTCACCCAAGGAAGTGCAATGTGCCCAAGCCCTACAGAGGTGCAATGAACCTGGTAGTTCATTCTGGCACCCCTTTCAGGGCAGGTCTGTCCAGGGCTACTTCTAGGCATCTTTTCCAGCACTGTGGTCACTAAAATACAAACATGGAAGTGATTCTGCTTCAATACCCCTGAAGTCCAAAGGGATTTTCATGATCCCTTAGTAAGATCAGCCCAGTTTTGATTTTTTAAAGCATTAGCAGGTGAACATGGAGCCCTTGCTAAAATTTGGATGAGATTTTTCTGTTCCAGCTATAGTTTGGGTAAGTAGAGCAGACGTGATATAATCATACCACAGGGGCTCTTGGCTGAATCCACCCTCATAATTTCAACAAAAATCTATATATACCTCGTTCATCAATAATAAAATTAAGTTTTACTAACATTCTCTAACCAGTTTCAAAAGTGTTATAAAAATCGCTACAGAAGGAAGGCAAAATTCTGATTTTTTTAACAGTGCTAGGGATCAAACTCAGGGTCTTGTACATGCTAGGCGAGCCCCCTCCCACTGAGCCACGTCCCCAGCCCTCTGATTCTTTTTAAATCAGTACTTAACCTTTATCTCACTAGTTCATGCTGAATTTTTCCTTGAGATTAAAATGCCCTCTGAGAAGTCTGTGCTCAATTCCTGGTTTGTTCCCACAATCAGTAGCTAGTACACTTTATCTTGGTGTTCTGTTTTTATAAAGTTCAATGTCAGAACAAGTTAGTTGAAAGGATGGCTTTAGTCTAACTTTTTGGCCCTTGGAATTCTTGCTTTTTGTCCACAAGGAGCAGGAAAATTAACAAGGGGGACGTGACTTGTATATTAGTTTCTATTTCAGCAGTTAATCACATTAAAACCCTGATTTCCTCTTATACCACATCTGAAAGGAATACAACTTAATTTTATTCTAAAACCTCTTTACTAGTTACTTTCAGTGAAACTTAGTTGCCGGTTACCTGATTCTCCTCTTTTCTAAATGCCTCACAATTGATTTTTTACCAAAGTCAATCACGGGCTGCCTCAGAGACGAAGTTTTTCAAGAATTTTCCTTAAAGAAACTGCACTTTATACACTGAACAGTAGGGTCTGGATAAGATGCTAGCGTTACAGCCTGAATGATAACAATTTTTCACACAGTTTCAGTGTGCCTGCATGGATGGCCATGTTTGCCTCAGATACTTTCATTTGTTTTTTAAGAAATAAAATATCACAGATGCTTATTAAGCCCCCTGGCACCCTTCCCAACTCTATTTCTTCACTTTTCTTGAGAAGAGTAAACATCATCTTTCACTTTGTGTTTATTTGTCCCATGCATATTTTTATTCATCCAATGCACGTTTCCATAAAATGACATCTAATGTTTTGCCTACCTTGAACTTTATGCAAATGTCATCCACCCTCCATTTCACTCTACACACATTTCACTCAAATTCATATTTATGCATTTGGAAATATGTAGATCTATTACATGTATTTTAAATATACTGTGATGGCTTCCATTGTACTAATATGCTATATCTCATTATCTGTTTTCTTATTAATGGACACTTGCATTTTTTATTTTGCCTATTTACTTTGTACACCACATGGAACAGAAGTGCCAGGCTACTAGGTACACGTGTTTTCAATCTCTCGACATCGTCTCTGCCTGCTTTCCTGGGTTGTGCCAGTTGACCTGCAGTGGCACACCAGCACAGAGCTTCAAGGTAAAAACAACCCTGCCCCTTCCAGGTTTGCAGACTACTCCGCTGCCTTGGGGAATAGGCCTTAGGTTGCCTAAATGGAAATGCTATTATAAAGATGAAGAGGCATTCGGGGCAAACCTGAATGAGAGATGCTCTAGAGAAAATAAAGTGTCCAACAGAGTAAGGTTCTGAATATGAAACAGCAGGGCATTTTAAAAAGCAGGAAATGATATAAATGTAGGAAGATGACCTAATAGAAAGTAAATTGCCTTTTCTTGGCAAAATACTTTGACGCCAAAAAAATCAATTGATATAATTCAGATACTGCAGTCTCCTATAAAAGCAGCAAAACTGTCAAACTCCTTTGAATGCCAACAGCAGCTTGTACTCAGACTAAACATCACCTGCAGACAATTCCTAGAGACGCCTAGAAGGGTCCTTTACATGCCATATTTGTGCATACACATTGACAAAGATAAACATTTTTCATCTTTCAGTCACCTGTTCACTGCATGGTTTATTTGTATATGTGCTGTTTCAAAATATAGTGAACAAACAATCTCTGATATGATTTTTAAAGAGTTAGTAGCAATAGCTGTCTCTTAAGAGAAATATCAGGGAACCAGGGTACAAACAGGAAGGATGAAAGACTAGTCAAGAAATACCTGGTCAGAGTTGGTTAGTAATTTTTTAATGACACTATGATTTCACCCTATCAATCCACAGACATCTAAGAATATCTTAGGATCTCACGTTTGCTTTTCTGCAAAGCCTGCCCTCACTGTTCTGAAATGATGCCCCATTGCCTGAGCCTCCAACACGTAAATCTCTCATAGAGCCAACCATGGGGCTTGTATTTGTCTACTTGCATGCCTCTCCTTTCTTTTCTCCTTGAGGACAGGACCTATGAATTTCACTCAAGATCCTCCACTCCAGGTAATGTACATAGCATACTTGCCATTCAAAAGATATTTACAGGGCTGGGGATGTAACTCAGTTGGTAGAGTGCCTGCCTTGAAAGCACAAGGCCCTGGGTTCAATCCCCAGGACCACCAAAAAAAAAAAAAGATATTTACAGGGCTGGGGTTGTGGCTAGTACACTTGCCTAACACATGTGGGGCACTGGCTTTGATCCTCAGCACCACATAAAAAATAAATAAAATAAAGGTATTGTGTCTATCTACAACTAAAAAAATATTTTAAAAAAGCAACGAGAATCTCAACTAGATGTGGTGGTGTACACATGTAATTCCAGTGACTGGGGAGGCCAAGGCAGGAGAATTGCAAGTTGGAGACCAGCCTCAGCAACTCAGTGAGGCCCTAAGTAATTTGTTTCAAAATAAAAAATAAAAGGGGACAGAGATGTGGCATAGTGGTTAAGCACCCCTGGATTCAATTCCTGATATGAAAACAAAATAAAACAAAAATTAGAATTTCACCCTAGCATCACAATTAACCTCTATATAACTCTGGACACTTGTGGTGGTAAAGGAGCAAAGGATGCCAAGACTTCTTCTCAGAGCTGCATTTCAACAGAGTTGTCATCCCTACCCCAAGTCATCTGTCCTATATAATATCCCTAGTCTGACTCCATCATCTCCATTAACCAATCCCACTTCCACCTCTCCCTTTCAAGTCCAATTAGTTGCTAGACCATCTCCCCTTTTCTTCTTTCCTTTGGTGTTGTCATAAAAATCAGATACATTTTTGACTGCAAGCAACAGAGACCAATTTAC
>JAJEJO010000846.1:88728-126794 GCA_020662805.1 Glaucomys volans
TTTCTTTCTTTCTTCCTTTAAATTGGAGGATGCCATAGTTTGTATCCTGAATGTCCCCCAAATGCCCATGTGTTGGGGCACTGTTGGTAGGTGGTGGAACCATTAGGAGGTTCTTAGAAGGAGTTAGGTCACTGGGGAGTGCCTCTGAAGGAGCTATTGTGACCCCTGCCCCTCCTTCTTCTCTCTTCTTTGCTTCCTGGCCTCTGTGAGGTGAGAAGTTTTCTCTGCCACAGGCTCCCACCATGATGCGCTACCTCACTATGAGTCCAAAAGCAACAGGGTCAATTGACTCTTATGGTTTGGATCTGGAGTGTCCCCCAAAACTCATGTATTGGAAACATGGTCACCAATACAGCAAGGTTCAGAGGTAGGGGCTTTAAGGGAATGATTAGGGCTCTGACCTCATCAGTGGATTAATCCATTTGCTGAATTATTCCACTGGTGGCAGAAGAGACTGCTGGGAGGTGGAACCTAGTTAGAGGAAGGAAGTCACTAGGGGCATGCACTGGAAAAGTTTATCTAGTCCCCCACCCCTTCCTCTCTCACACTCTGCCTCCAGGCTGCCATGAGCTGAGCAGCTCTCCTCCACCATGCCCTTCCTTCATGATCTTCTGCCTCCCCTACAGCATAGAGCAATGGACTTAGGCAACCATGAACTGAACCTCTGAAATCATGAGCCAAAATAAACTTTTCCTCCTCTAAGTTGTCCTTGTCAGGTACTTTGGTCACAGTGATGAAAAGCTGACTGGTACACTGACCATGCACGGAAACCTCCAAAACTGTGAACCAAAATAAACCATTCCTCTTTTAAGTTTAAGTCATCCAATGATTTTTAAATGACCGAAGGAATGTATTCATTATGTCTACCTGCTTTGCAGGTTGTTTAATGATGGGGCACAGCTTGGGGGTAGAGTGCTTGTCTACCATGCAGAAGGGCCTGGGTTCAGTTTCCAACACCTCAAAAAAAATTCTTTATTTATAAAAGAAAAAAAATCAAATGTTGAAGTATTTTTGTTTCAATAACAGAGAGCTGACTAGCACAGGTGAAACAGACATAACATTAAATCTACCATCTTAACCACTGCGAAATGAGCAGGTCAGCAGCATTAAGCACATTTGCACTGTTGGCCAGCAGTCACCATCATTCTCTATTATTTTTTTTAGATATTCAACCCCAATCTGCAAAATGTCATTTCAACTCATCAGAAATAGAAAAGGGTAATTTTTCACACGATTGTACAATGGTAAGAAATTAGCTGCTTGGTTTTCTACCTTTTCCTCTTACAAATTAGTGCCTAGGGATGATCCATTTAGAAGTCTCTCTCTCTCTACCTGTTGCTCTCTCTCTTCCCCTCCCCCATCCTCACATTTCCCTCTTTATCTCCTCTCACAATCATGTGCCTTTATAATTTGTCACCTAAATTTAACTTTCTTACCACATGTTAGAGCATAAAAGGACTTGGAGTTTCCAGAATCCAATCCCATATTTTACATATGAGGAAACCAAGTCCTCTTTAAGAATGTATGCAGTCTCTCAAAAACAGCAGACGTCCAATGAAGACATAAGAATAAGTTTCCCTTCTGTTCACACATACTTCCTCCTCTCTCTGCATATTTCTTAGAGCAATAAGTTTGAAAAGTATCTGCGTTTAAATAAACATTTGTGATTCTAATGTCTAACACCTAGATGTGGATAGGTGTGGCGGTGGTCGTGTTGGTGGTGGTGGTGGTGGTGGTGGTGGTGGTGGTGGTGGTAGTGGTGGTATGTGTGCAGAGTCAAACTAAGCAGACTCTATACTATCTACTAATAGTGGAGAAGGGAAAAATATGTTTTAATTGACAATCCAAAGTGGAATATACAGTTCGATCCTCTAAATGGTCCTCACCAACTCTACAGTTAAAGAATAAGTAAACTGACCTTCTGGAACAGAAAAAAGGCCCTTGACTTTGTTGACTCAATAAAAAGAGCTCACCCCTGTGTTCCCTGACCAGCTGACCCCTGATCCAGTTGATACAAATATGACCTCCTGAGGAAGAGCCCCATCCACTCACACGTAACCATCACTTTAGGAAACTGAGCCAGATCAGAAGCTCCTTTAGGACAAGGACCAACTGTACTCCTGTTCTCTCCAACACCTAAGAAGGAGCTCTGCACACAGCAGGTGTCCAAATTCAACTCTTTGCTCTACCCTTGCATTTGCTTCCTGAGTCCCAGAGCTCCCTTAATCATCAGCCCTCCCTGGTAAACTGTGTTTTAGGATGATTGGGGACAATGATGTGTGCGCTTATAGCATATCAGTATATGTTTAACATGTATGCATAGGGATGCGTGTCATGCACCCAAGACCATGGGTGTTTGCATGGGTTTATTTGGGAACAGGTATGTCTGGGGTCCAAGATTTTTAATCAATCAGCAAACAGTTTTTCAGGACCTACTAAATACAGAGGCCCATATATTTTAGAAATGAAACAGTTCCCAGCCTCTGGGATTGTGTAAAACCCTCTCCAGTCTGTGGAAGGTTTGCCCCTCTTTTTTCCACAGCACCCAAAGCCTTCTTGTACCATAGAACTAAAAAACTAAGAAAACGATCTCATTTTTTACTTACTAATTCTTCCCTTTTGTGCTTTCTAAGGGCAAAGACACTTCATGGCACTCACTACCGTGTGATATGTTATATCTTGATTAGTTTTATTAGATATTAATTTTATTCCACAGATAAATATTTATTGTGTCTTTCTCACACCCCTACCCAGAATGTAACCTTCTCCATTTTACCCAACACTGTACCTGATAGCCAGCCCACAGGCCCTCAATAAATAACTGTTGAATGAATATTTCCTTCATGTCCATAAAACTTCAGGGTCTACTACAGTGAACAAAGCAAATACCCCAAAATTACATGACAAAATGTATAAGAGCTTTATCAGTGGTGCTCAAAACAAGGTGTGCAAGCCACTTTAATTACCTTAATTTAGAATAAAGACTCTTACATACTTTAAATTGTGAAACAGGGTCTTGCTAAGCTTTGCAGGCCAGTCAATCCTGCAACCCTCCTGCCCCACAGCCTCATGAGTAGCCAGGATTCTGAATTGTTTTTAAGGGAATTAGGGAGAAGGAAAGAAGAGAGAAGCATGTGAAAATTCTGTAAGTCAATGATGGAAAATTAATAAAACACAGATTTAGGATAAATGACCATGAACTAAAACCTTCTGCAAACACTCCAGAAGCAGTTTCCTAAAGTGTAAAATAACAAACTGAATTTTGAGCCCAAACTACCATGCAGGTGTTCTCATGTGAAACAAAGAATGTACTTGTTCTTTTTAGAGGCTTTAGGCTCCATGTGGCACTCTCCAGAACTTTCTGTGGGAAATGTCCACTGCAATCTGCACTGTCCAATACAACAGCCACTAGCCAGGTGTATCTGAAATGTGGCCAAGGCAACTAATAAAGGAATTCTTAAATTTTATTTAATTTTGGTTATTTTAAGTTTAAATAGCCACATAGGACTACTGGTTACCCTGTTGGGTTTGATAACAGCAACAAGGGGTTTGATATACAAGCTCCTTGATTAGGTCCTTGTCTGCTCTCCAGCTTCTCTTCTGCTCCTCTCTCTCACCTCAGAAATCAACTCTTGCAAGGCCAAACTGCTGTTTCACACCTCCAAGGCTCTGCAGACGCCAGCCCCTTTGCCTGAAATGCCCTCTCTATCCAACTGCAAATTTCATCAGAGTCTCATTTAGATTTCATTTCCTTGGGACAACTTTCCCTAACCCCCTTATCTCAACCCAC
Organism: Glaucomys volans; assembly: GCA_020662805.1. NCBI lineage: Eukaryota > Metazoa > Chordata > Mammalia > Rodentia > Sciuridae > Glaucomys > Glaucomys volans. The sequence goes on from JAJEJO010000846.1 coordinate 92,519, forward strand.
TGCTGCCACAATCTACCGTTGCCTCCTCTGTTTCTCTGAATTCATTTCCGTTACTACTCTCATCATCCAGTAGTTGCAATTTGTTCCCTGTGACACTAAGGATTTCAAGTAATTTTGAAGGCCAGGTCTACTCGTCCCTCCATCCTAGTGGCATGTGCCCATCCAGCACAAAATACATTGCATAATACACACAACACATAATATATATTTGCTGATAACATCATTCATTTTTAACTATGCATAACGTTCTATTAAGATAATTTTCTGAGTATTGACAATCACTCTATGGCTATGTTAATTATTTGGGCCAATAGTTATTAAAAGGCAAATCTTCATGCTAATAAAAAGTTCTTAGAGTAATAGTTAAGGGTCTACTTATCTCAAACCCTATCAACATAATAGTTCAGTACAAACCAAGATCCCTAAATGTTTCCTGGAAAAAAAAAAAAAAAAACCATCCTACCTATAGCTGCTTGTCCTGAGGGTAAGTCTCTTAGATTTCAAAACCTAATCTTGCCATTGATCCGTCCCCAGTGGCTACAGTAACTTTTCAGGGAGACAGGGAAGAATCAAGAAAAGAAGACCTGACTTAAGACTCTCCATGGACATGGTCATGGGAATTTAAAATAATCTGTCTTTGCTGCACCCCATCCAATCCTACCTCCAAGAAGGAAATAATTAAAATCTTTTAAACATGAAAAATAATGACTTCGGCTGATATGTCTCCATCCAGTGCCATGTTATCCAAAAGGAACTGTGTGTTCTCCTAATTTCTTGGCAAAGCTTTTACTCAAGAAATTTTCCTAAAAGTTATCATCATGCATCTTTTGTAATATTAATCTGGTTCAATAGCCACACTAACTCATCTTTTTAAATCATGAATTTCCAATAATTTCTTATTTGTATTCCCATACAATTATTCCTATAAAGTTAGCTCTTGGTGGATACATTGTTGTAAGTCTATTTTGTTTAATTCCCAAATATCAAGCATTTGTGAAGATAGCTTACAAATGTCTATTCTTCTGCCCTCCCAGAGGGTACAGTTCAGTAATGCAAACAAGGAAGTAGGCAGTGACCAGACATATACATGCTTGTGGGCACAGCAGTGGCAGCAGGCATTAAAGAAAATGGATTTCATGAAGAACATGAATCCAAAGGACCATATCTTCAAAGTACATATAAATTTGACTTTTGTTTTATTAATTTGCAGTTTCATTTTCTTATTAAAATGCACAAACAGTACTTTTGAATGTAATGAATGATGATTTAATAAATGACTCAGGGCTCTATGATTATTTAGATAAATCTTACATTAGATAAATCTTACATTTTTCCATAATATTGGTAGATTTTAAACAATTTTTTTTCTGGTTTTCCTTTTCCCTTGCCCTAAACAAATCTCCCAGAATCTTAACAGAACATGTTTCAAAAAAGACAAAAGCCGAAGATATCTTTTGAGGATCCTGATGAATAATGTGAGATAAGATGTCCTAAATTTAAAATATAGAAACATCAATTTCTTTTTTTAACTTCCTTATAAAATCTGCTCATCTAGAAAAAAAACACTGATTAAGTCTAGAAATTATGTTCTACATTTTATTGGAATTGCCTGTGGATTTGAATGTAAGATGCACTTATTTCCAAAATGTATTATTGCTGCTTGGAAAAGGCAGATCTGGTTTTCCAAGATTATGCTTTAAGGTTAAAAATGAAGATAGTGACCTTAAATCTCTCACAATTTGTAAGGCTGGCATGTCATCTGTCTCAATAATACCTAACAAGAATGTCAAATGGACAGAAACAGCCATGGTAAGCTGGTGCTTGAAGCTGACAGTGATTGCTGAATTTGGGGTGATGGGGAACAGCATTTCCATTAATTCAAGTGAAATACAATGCCCTGCCAATCCTGGGGATCAGTGTACTCGATCCCCCTGCTGTGGGTGTCCATTTTCTGTTGCTGCAATTAAAAATCAGTTGATACAAAGTCAAAATGTTGTACATTCTTCCCCTATCCCTTTTCCTGTCACTGTGTTTCCAGCTTCACCGGAAGAACATGTCACTATGGTAACCAATCCCTCTGGTGCACAGACCAAGTCAACCTTTCTAGTCAGATTGCCAGGCAGAGTAACACAGAATCAGAGGCCTGGATGGAGCCACCAGAGTCATGAATTCTCTTCCCCTTTTCTCTAAGTGGAGTTAACCAATGCGAGACAGAAGGATATCTTCTTGTTCTAAAAGGTGTTCAATAATGTCCTTCAGCAAATCCTGCCCGTGTTTGTCAGTCATTATTAACGTGAATTCTCCCCCATGTTTCAGCTAACTTCCTGCCATTTCCATTTTAAAGAAAGCCAAAAAAAACAGATAACACTTAAGAAATCTGAAAATTGTTATAAAAGTCACCCATTGTCGAAACAACTCTACCTCCTCATTTTCCTACTTTCTCAGTCCAAGCCCAAGTTGCTCTCTTCTGAAATCCCCTAACATCCTGTACATCTTTATAAAGTTGAAGAGCTCCAAATGGGTCACCCAGCTCTAATCAGAACCTTGTCATGAAGCAGATGGGATATCTATAGTACGAACACACCCTTAACAAAATCAGCTGAAAACCCTAGTCATTCTAAGGAAGCTACAAAGCAAACACCAAGATGGATTCTCTCTCTGAACCCACCTCACCTCCTAAATGTGAACTGCTCTCCTAGACTGTACCCACTGCCTGTCTTTCTTAAATAATTGACTTTTTTTAATTAACAATTTTTTCCAGTGTTTTAACACTTTTGTAAATCAAAGAACATCGGTCCTTAAAAATGCTATTTTAAAACATCAGTAACCTCACAGCATTATAATAGGAGACATTAAGAATGGCTTTATGTCCTGGGTTCAAAGCACCTTGCAAATAATAGCATTATTGTCACCTCAGTATCAATATTAGTAGTTGATGACTATAAAATATTGGGGGGGCATGACTCATAAAATCTGCATATCTTCTCAGGGTGCAGCCCTGACATTTCTTCAGATCAATATTAACACACATCACATCCAAAGAATATTTCCGTGGGCTGATGGAACAGGATGGTTCACAACACAAAAATCATACGAATTTACAAGTTGCATCCAATAAGCAGAATTTTCCATTTATTTTATCATATTAATGTGTTGAATAAAATTTTATCATTAGCAAATGCAGCTTGTTTTCTGTTTTGGTGTACTTTGGACATTTTTTATGTACATCCTCTGAAAATCACATTTTTTTCTCTGAAATTCCAACTTTTGTATTACTTTTGTTGTGCTTATTAGACCCTGCTGATATTTATTGCACACAAGTCACTTTTTATCAACCACTTTTTCAAAAGGAGAATTTTTTTTAATTGCGATATGATGCTACCGGCCCACAGGTTTTGAGCTGCTGCAGGCAGGAGCTGGTGATTTATTGGTGTTTATATGACCAGTGCCTGCACCATGCCTGGTACAGTACAGCACTTAGCCAACGTTTCTGGTGTGAGTAGGCCTCCTCTGTAAGATGTTTCCCTCTATTTTCCTTGATTGGGTCAGTTCAACACCTAAAAGATTAAGAATCCGAGTCTGTTACCTAGATACATCACTCTCAGAAGAGGGCTTCTTCTAAGAACAATATACATTCCCTTTCCTCTCAGAAGCTAATGAAGCATTATCCTGTGTAACAACCCTGGACCATGAGATTCCACGAGCATCTGGACAGACAAGAGCAAGACAAGAGACATGCAGAAAAGCCTCCACTACTATCCATTCCAACTATAGGATGGTAAGTTCGGGCACTTGGAGGCGCAGACAGGCCTGGGTGAATGGACTGCCTGAAACCAGGAAATCCGATTGCAGGTGGCCGGGAGGAGAGGCAAGGGGCTGCGGGGCCTACCTAGAAGCGCCAGGCTCTCCGCAGCGCCACGCCTCACGCCCCCTGCTTACCTTTCCGAATGAGGGCGGCGATCTCCGGGTCGAAGCCCTGCCGGTGGCACTTCCTCCAGAGGCCCATGTTGGTGGAGTTGTACTGTCGGCTGCACTCGTCCGCGGGGCTCATGGCGAAGAGCTGCCGGCGATTCCGGGCCCGGAGGAGTTTGCCCTCCCAGCGGTCCAGGCGTGAGCGGCTCGCCCGGAGCGGCAAGTTGTTGTTGTTGTTGTAAATAAAGCCAGGGTCGACCCGGCGGGTGTTGAAGGCCTTGCACCTGTCCCTGTGCTTCCTAGCGTCGGTCTCGTACCAGTGGTCGGAGCAGATGGCCACGGCCAGCATGCCCAGGGCGCAGAGCGCTAGCGAGAGGCCCGTGTAGAGCAGTAACCTTCCGGCAGCCATGCCTCCGCTTCGCGGCTACACCATGGGCATGATCCGCCGCAGCCTCGCCTTCCCTCCGCTCGCCCGGAACAAAGCGGCGGGCGGCCGAGCTGGGGGATGGGGACAAGAGGGGGACTCAAGCCGCGGCGCCCCCTGGGCCCCCGCCTACCGGTGCACGACCCGGGGACTTCGGGGATGGGGGCGGGCAGCCTAAAAAGTTCTGATCCGGCGAAACTCCTGCGGGCTCCTGGGCATCCTCCGGGTCAGGCGCAGCCTCCCGCGGCGGCGAACTCAACAAGGCCGCTTCCCGCCCCCTCCCCGCCGCGCAGGAAGCTCCTGCTCCAAGGCAGCTGCCTCGGCGCTCGGCCGAGTTTCGGGAGCCACTGCCCTCGGCTGGGAAACTAAATACCAAGTGACCGCAGCTGCGGTGGAGCTTGCTGGGGTTTCTTTGTGCAGCGTACAGAGCGGACCAACTCTCCTGATTTTCTGGGGAAGATGAGGGTGGGTGCTGTCAAGAGAAGCCGCTAGTCGACAGGATGAATTGAAACACCCCGATGTAGCCGTCGGGCGAAAGAAACCTCCAGATGCCAAGGACAACTGTCCTGAGTCTCGACTGGGTCTCCCTCTCAGGGACTCGCCCCCTTTCCGGTCTGTAAGCGAAGTCCTGGGATGCGCACCCAGAAATGTTCTTCCTCTCTGGGTCGGGTCTTTTTAAAAAATTCCGTTCTCTGGTCCCCAGCAGGTGCCTTGTTCCTTCTGGCCCACGCGGGGCTCTCAGAGACCGGTTTCCCGCGGACGCACGGTCTCTGCCCACCTTTCCCCGCGAGCTTCCGTGTTGCCTGCCTGTGGCCTCGCCATTCAGGCGTCCCCTCCGGCGGACGGCGCGGACATCCGAGCGGCGTTACCTGACAAGTTCTGGCCCGGGGTTTGCGGAGACTGGGCGGCAGCTGACGGGAGCGGGGGGCGGGCTGCGCAGAGGAGGGCGCACCGCGCAGGGCGAGCAGCGCCGGGCGCTCGGAGCTCCGCGCACAGCGCCTTCAACACCATGGACAGGGTCGCGCAGTTGCCGCGCGCTGTCGGCCCCTGAGCTAGCCCACTGGGCGTCTTGCCGCTCTCTCCAGCGCGGTCTTCCCCTTGGAGTGTCCACCGAATGCCTCCAGACCCTCCTCTGCCTCACTTCATCTGGCTTCCTGCATCCCCGAGAGCGTGCTGCCCAGGTGCACCGAAATTGCTGCAGGCACGGAGGAAAACCCTGGTCCCGGCTCCTCAAAACAACCCGCCCCCTTCTCCTGCCACCTGAGTCCTGGTACTCTAGCACCGAGTCTGCTCTGCCCCACTAGGGTCAGCCGCTCTCAGATTGCACCATTTTCTTCGTAGCCCACTCAGACGCCGACAGGCCGGCTCACTTGCCAGCGTGCATAGAATCCCGTCCCAGCCTCGGCTTCCGACGATCAGGCTCCCTACGCGCGACGGTCGCCGAGGTGAATGGGGAGGGGGTGGGGGAGGGAGGTTGGGTCGCTCGTCTTCCCCTCCCTGCTTCCTGCTCTAGCCGCTGCGGCTCCGAGGCCTCCCAGGCTCCGCCGGTACCGGGGAGGAGGGAGAGCTCTGGTTGCGTCCCCGGGGCTTGAGAAATAGCATCGCCCGGGTGTGGGCGCCGGAGGAAGCCGCTACCGGGCTCGCTCGCTCAGGCGCCGGGCGCTGCAGCCTTGGCTAAAACCCACAGACGAGAACTCGGAGCGCGCAGCCAAAAGCTAGTGATGTCATCCGTGCAACGTGAGCCTCATCTCTTATTTTTCTAGCCTTCTTAAAGATAAACTGCACCATTTCCCAGGCACGAAATGTCTAAGCCTTATTCTTTGACCAGGCAAGTCAATGGTGTCTAGGAAGGTATGTGCCCAACCACATCCATATGTATGCACATATACATATATGTGGCATGTAGCATGTTTACATGTATTATTGTAAATTTGGGGATGTCTCTTTTGAGCCGTGGAAAATTCCTTCAAATCCAACACAGTTCTTTAAAGAAAAGACTGCCTATTGCAGAATCGGCTTTTACAGGAGCTGAGCAAGCTCCCTGCATCCAGGTTTCAGTCGCTGGTGTCTTGGTTTGCCTTTGATCGTTGTCTTCCCCTGGGAAGCCACAGGCACTACCTTCCTAGCTACAGGCGTTTCCACCCAGAGCTGAGCAAAGAGCTACCTCCGGGTTCACCGCCCAGCTCCAGTCCGCCCCAAGCTAGCGCCCTGAACCCCGACACACACCCACCTACACCTGCCTTCCCTCCTCAGCAAGAAAAGAAGCAAGAAATTTGATCTATCCTTTCAAGACCAGGAGAAGAATTTTAATTACGGGGAACGGTTACTAAATATTTTGAAAATGTTGGGGGGCTTGCGCTTTGAGGGGAGGCCAGGTTAAAGGCAATCTCGATGCAGGATGTGTCATCATCTGAGAGGGAGCGCTGGGTTTAGGGCTCTGGGAGGTAATGCTGGACCCCAGACCTTGAGCGGGTGGCCCCCAGGCAAGCCCGTTTCATCCCATTCCCCGCCCCCTTCTTCGCTCACGTGAGACCGCGCCGCAAAGGCTGGGAGCCTCCCTCCCAGCTCCAAATACTGGGGTTTTCACTCTTAACGCTCACCATTCTTTTTCACCCTCACTCCAAAGACAAGGTCCGGCACTGCCGAGTAAAGAGCTACCCTGGGGAAAAGAGAGTGCCAGGCACCCCGCTTTGCACAACGGGATTGTAAGTCGAAATGAGCACACTTCCACCATATTCTTTTTGTCTTTTTTTCTTCTTCCTGCATTTTGATATTCGCGAACAAGGCGTTTCAGTGCCATCTAGTGGGGGAGGGGCGTGCCTTGCTTTTCGCCCCAGGATTGTGCAATGGGATGTGCTGAAGGGACAGCAGAGCCTGAGGATGCGGCTGGGTTCTTAGGTGTCATGCTAGTTAAGGGGTCGCACGCACGTGCCCTGTGCCAGACCCTCACCTTCAGGGTTCCCTAGGATGTCGCTACAGAGTCAAATGACTTTGGCCACAGTGTCTACTCACCTTCCTTTTTACCCTCCTCTTACCAATTCTTCCTTCCCCTACCCCGCCCTTGAAAATAGGGAATCACAGTGCAAATACTCAGAACGCATAAGGACATCTTAAATTTCTAAAGCTATTTTTTTCCCTAAAGCCCAGAGCATTTTTAAGCTAAGAGGGTTCCTGCATACCATAACAGGGAGGAAGAAAAGAAGTGAAATAACACCTACAAGGTCACTTGGGAAGTTCCACCTAGTCAGCATTACAGCCTCAGTCTTCAGATTCCCAATTCTCCTCCCTCCTTAGAACCAGTTCCTGAGATCTTCCACAGGCAGGCCAGGCCATGCCTACTCAAAGTAAGTGTATCTACCCATTTGTCATTGACTTTCCTCCCTCAAGGGCCAGTCTACCCTTTCTTGCTCTTGCATTTTAACTTTCTTCTGGTCCTGCCTTAGGCCTGCTTCCAAGGATGTGCCTTGTGTACTCACCCTCAGCAGTCTTGTGTTTCAGGCCCTGCATGAAAAAATGAACCTAGGTGGGACACTGCTCTCCTCTTTTTCAAACATCACTAACATTCCAATTTTGTACTTGGTAAAATCCTAAAAATCCTTTGAATGATGTTAATCAAGATCTTTGAAGTGCAATTATTTGGGGTCAGCCTTACTGTCATTTGGAGATGATCCTGGTCTTGGAGCTAAGAGGATGGTGGAATCTTCTATGAGACAGAAGATAGGACATGGGGAAAGGACTACCCCTTAGAGCTCTTAGCTCCACCCAGAGCCCTCCACCCCCATCCAATAATCCACTTCAAACTCCTTCCTGTGAAGGAAAATTGAGTCATCTTAGGGTAAAAGGGAGGAAGCTAGAAGACCAGAAGGGGAATTTCAGAACATGAAGGAAAAGTCCCCTGTCTTGGGCATATGCAGTAGCCCAAGAGACTGACCTAAATGTCAACTTGCTAGTTAACATTTAACTTATTAACATTATGATTTCCTCCCCCTCTGTGCATGGGGGGGGGAGGCTTAATCATGTGCAATAAAGAAATTGTTAAATTCAGCTGTCGATCAAGGTGCCAATCAACCCCACATCCACTCAGAGTAGAAGGGGGAGAACTAATATAGTCCAATAGAAGCAAGCAGCTCCATTGTATGGACCTGGCCTTGAGCTACTTTGCAGTTCAACCCACTCTGTTCTCCCAGAGTGTTTTCTTTCTCATTTAGTGGTGTCTCACTCAGTCCTTTGCTTGTGATGCCAAGAACCTGGACAGGAGACTCCCCGAGGAACCTTGCCCTTGTGCTAGTAACACTTACTGTACACTATATGACTGCATGGTTCTTTTTTCAATTGAGTGACCTGGTTTCTGCCCTCTATTTTCTTCCAGTTCTTCCACCCTGTTATTACAGCATCACTGTCTCCATGTTTCCAAGCCATTCCTTCCCACTGACACCAACACTGACTATGTCATAAAACCTCAAAATCAGAAGAGACTTTAGAGTCCACCACACAATAATGCATAATTCTCTCTCAGAACATTTCCCAGAAAGTGAACGGCCAACTTCTGCTTGCATACTTGAAGTGAAAGGAAATTCAGCAAGCAGCCCCCTCCACTACTGGACAGTGTAGATGGCAGATAATGCTTCCTCATAAAGAATCTTATTCTAGGTCCCTGTAACTCCTACCCATTGGCCTTATTTTTGTTCTCAGATGATATTGATTCATCTTCCATATAATATTCCTTCTCATACTTGACATTAGCCATTAAAGTCTTCTTTCCTCCATGACAGATGCCCCTGTTCATTGCTGCCTTCTGCTTGCTTGTCTGTGGCTTCTGATGCCCCCTTTGAGTGCTCCATTTAGTTAAATACCTCCTCCATTTACCAGTCATGTGAGTCTATGAAGAAGAAAACTTGATCAGCCTGTCATGTTTTTACATGACCCATGTAGAGTTCTGATGATCCTCACTTCCTCTTCTGGAAGTTCACAGTCATGCCCTTTGTATGCTATCTTAGGATCTTGCCCCAAAATGGCATTAAGATCACTGACTTGCAGTTTGTGAAATCTAGACTTTGCATATTAATAATCCTATTTGCTCACGTGCACCTTTTTTAAAAGCAGTGTTCACATTCTGCAAGCTTTCTCTAGATTCACCAACAGAGGTTGAGATATTATTGAAAATTCCATTTCCTGGTTCACCTAGAGTAGAGAAATGCTTTGCTGCCACGCCCACCACTATTCCCCTCAGTGTTTGACATGGTTCCACTGGGAATAATGAAGATTCTTGCACGGTCTCATCTTCTGGGAAATGTGGACATGGCATGCTCCTTCTTGTCTTTGTGTTATTATTGTTAATAGTGTATTATTTGGATGTTTGCATTTAAAGATTTTGGTAGAAAATCAGACATTAAGTGATTTGGAACATAAAAATAACACTGCTCAAGCCTTAATTGATTTCATATGTAACATTACCTTAACAGAAAGATCAACAAGAGTTGGGACAGATCAACAAGAGTTATTGTTGTCCTTAGAATTATGACCACCTCTCTCAGTTAGCCTAATGCAGCCAGACTGCCTGGCTGTTTAGCCCAAACCAGGATGTGCCCCCTTAGTGAAACTGTTTTCACAGTTCAGGGACCACAGTGGGTTGCATATAAGATTGATGGGAAGCTGTAACACTCCCCTAGAGATTAGCTCCTAAAGCCCTCAGGTTAGACCTCCCTCTCCTTTAGACAGGAGCTATAAAGAAGTGCTCTTCTTAGGTGTCATTTAACTATTAACAAAAGGAAGTTCCACTTTATATACAATAGACGGGTTAAAAGGTGCTATGCTTCATATCTGCCTTCAAGAGAAATGTCAAAAGCGCAGTTAATTCATCTGGCTGTCTGTTTTCCTTGACACACTTTAAACCATGATGTGCTGAACCTATATAGTTTATGAGGATGGCTTTGGCTCTTATGGTTCCTAGTAAGATGAAAACCAGAATCAGCTAATGGTTTAGTGATGTTTTGTTTAGAAAAGTAGGAGAACTTGTTTTGTTTTGATTCTACTTATGTCCATCACATTCCCTTAGAGCTTGCACCACCCTGCCCTCTATATAACCTCAAGTGAATGTACTCAAGCAGAATGAATAGAGATCGTGTGTGAAACAGTAAAGTCAGAACTTAGAACTTAGCCATGAAACAGTAAACTTAAAACTTAGCCTCAGATCTTCGAGTCTGGGTTGCTTTGTTCTCCTTGTCGCCGACGCCTTCCCCCTCACCAAGCTGTGCCACAACCACTGCTAAGGCTGGACCTCAGCACTTTGCTACAGTTCGTTCACTCATTCTGCATCGTCTTCATCTACCATATTTATTCTATCCCACATTCCACCTTCAGTCTGAAAATCCTCTTTGACATCATTTGGAAGCGAAATAAAAGTTGAAAAAGTATGCTCCCGCTTTGCCATCTATCAGTATACTACATGACTTGCCCAAAGAAAGTCCTCCTACATATTCTTATTTTTATTTTCATAATTGACTTTGCCCAGTTAGAACACTATGTGTAACCCAACAGATATTTTGAGCTTTTACCCTTCCAACACAGTTCCTCAAGTCTGGCATGCTACTGTTTTGCTTGAACAGGTTCGCTTCTTTCTTTACAAAGACCTCTTTCTAAGTCTCAGCTCAGTAGTCACATTGCTTAGCTTCCCTCCTTTTTTTTCTCCCACAGGATCATTTGAGCAAAAGACTCTTTTCATTCTATTCCTGGGCATCTAAATCTACTCTTGTTTTTATTTTCTTATTCCTCCACCATCCCACCATATTAATCTTCTTAAATTCTACAGTTATCTTTTATTCAAAATTCTGCAGTAGTCCATCCACCTGCACAATGAAACTCCAAGTCGTTATCCCCCTACCAGACCCTGAACAAGTCTTCAGCCTATTTTCTAAAGCAAACCTCCACACTCTCTTAGACACACCCTCTAAACATGTTCTGAAAAGCCTCATGCTGGCATCATTCCTCTTGCCCATAAATATTTAACTGCTCTGCTTTTTAAAGTTCTTACAATTACAGGTGCCTTATATCAATAGGTCAAAGAAATATCATTTGATCATCTCACTAGAAGCTGAAAAAACAACCAATTAAGTCCAACAAACATGCTTGATATTTAAAAGCTCTTCCTAAACTAGAAAGAGTTTAAAGTGAATAAGATCATCTCCTGCATAAAGAGATATTTCAAATTAGTAGGAATAAAACAAATAGCACAACATAAAAACAGGCAGAGTCTATAAAAAAACAATTTACAGGAAAAATTCAAATGGAAAATTAACATTAAAAAAAACCTCTCTAGTAATCTGTAAAAAATTTTTTAAAAAAATGCTGATTTTACCCATCAGATGGAGAAAAAAATGCACATCTGTTAATATCAGGTTTTGGCTGTGGCATGTATCATATGCTACTGTAGGAGCATGAGCCTTTGCAGCCATTCTGGAGGACAATATGAAGTCACTATTAAAATGAAAATGACACATTTCTTTGTCCCAGCAGATGTGCTTCTAGGTTTCCAGACCGTCAGAATACTCACACAAAGGCAAAGAAAGAGTCCTTTAGGATGCCACCTGGACTGCCCCCTGGGGCTTCTAGGACTAACTACCACAAGATACATGGAGTAAAACATCAGAAATGTATCGTCTCACAGTTCTGGAAGCCGGAAGTCCAAAATGAATATGTTGGAAGGACCATGCCAATTCTGAAGCTTGTCAGGGAAAGAACTTCCTTGTCTCTTCTAGCTTCCAGAGTTCACTGACAATTCCCTGCATTCCTTGGCTTAGAGATGCTTCACTCCAGTCATGGCCTCTGTTGTCACATGACTATATTTTTTCATGTCTTCACATCATCTTCCCTCTGTGTATCTTTGTTCTCCAAATTTCCTTCTTCTCATAAAGACGCTCACTGTGTTGGATTGGGGCCTATCCAGATACAGAATGACCTCATTTTAACTAATTACATCTATGGTAATGCTACTTCTAAAAAAGGCCACATTCTTAAGTACTATGGGTTAGGATTTTAACATATCTTCCAAGATTATATCCATAACTCTAGAAAATATAATCTTCCAAGATTATATCCATAACTCTAGAAAGGAAGGGGGAATAAAGAAATATACATGCATTAGCTGCTTTATGTAATATGAAAGAATAATGGGAGATTCAAGAAGCCAAGCAGGCAACAGGAAATTGACAGCAAGAAGCCACTCCCACCCTGGGCTGAGCTCAGACTTCTCTGTAACATTCAAAGAGCCAGAGCAAGCTCACAGATGGAGGCCCACATATTGTATATACAAACATTTAAAAGTTGTAAGTCAAATGAAAGATTGTTAAATAAAAATATCTCTCTACCTTGCAAATATCCTTATGATGACAAAATTTTGAGCTATCGATAGTTATATTTTTTTTTAATAAATAAATGTTGGTCATCAACCAAATTAATTGTAACTGTTTATGTGTTGATGGGCCAGCAATGTTCACAAAGTAGTAGAATAAGGGTAATAGGTTATTATGTATATTTATTAAGACATTTTTCTCAATTTTATTTACAAAAAATCATTCATTCTACTGTTATAATCAAGATATTTCATGTAACTTACATTTTATTAATGGTAGTACCAGATGCTTTTGACAACTATTTTTGATTCACTGTAATTTTTAGATTGTTTTGTTTTTTAAAATTAATTTGCATTTGGAGAAACTTTGCTCTACTGAGGCCCTAACAATTTTATCAGAAGTATCAGTAAAATTCTTAAAATAATACTTATATTTGAAACTTTATAAGTTATGTTCAAGCATTATAGCGATCATACATGAAAAGTTCTTATTAATACAGAAAATACTATATCTCACTTTTATCATATAAATCATTATCACATGTACCACTATTTTTAACTATCTCTACATCCATACAATATATCTAAAGTTCTTATAAATATTCCAAATCTTGAGATAAAGAAAACTCCAAACTGGAGTATATTGCTTAATTTGTCCTTACCTCTCTTCAATCAAGATGATATCTTGATCTATAATGACTAGAAAATCATTTCTATAGACATTACTTTGGGATTATGAACCTTCCTTAAAAGGTTCATAACATTCTGATTTTTCTTGTTTTTGTTTTGTTTTTGTTATTGGTGCTGTTATTGGGGACAGAATCTTGCTACATTGTCCATCCTGACCTTAAACTACTGGGTTTATATAACCCTCGTGCCTCCCTCCTGAGTAGCGGGGCTTATAGGCACATGATGATGTACCTGGTTCTTATTTCATTTTTTTAAAATATCACTTTGCTCTTATAGATAGTTTATTTTTACTTTAAATTTTTTCTTTAAATTTTCAAGTATCTTTTTAAAATTCTTTTAAAGTGAGAAATTGGCATACTTGGATCTGCTTTTGTTTACATTATTAATAGCAAGCAATAGTTCACCTCAAAGAATTGTATTTAGAACAAATCCTAGATTAATTTCATTTTCCACAGAATTTCATACTTTCTCTGTATTTGAGCATCTTCTGTTGTTTCATTTAGCTCTCCTAGTGCATCTTATATCTCTTCTAAATTAAGTTTCATGACGTTAGCAGCATTTAATCAGTTTTTCCATCTTGTATCTTAAAATGGCTAGCAGGTCAAATTTCAATGTGTTTCATCTGTGAATAGATTCAAGATATAGCATAAAAAATCTTTTAGTTTCTCCCAAAACTGTCATGACTATTGTTTCAAATTGAGGCTACATCTCTAGTAACACATTCAAATTATACACCATATGTGGTGTTAGCATGTTTTTAAATTTTAAGCCAAAATTCAGGTTAGGTCTAGAAATACACTTATAGGTAAGAGCAAAATGAATTGTTTCATATTGCAAAATATTCCTCAGTTACTGTGAGCACCTGTTGCAAGATGCCACCCTACTTTATGTGTAACTCCAGAACCCTGAATTGGAACACAAAAGAGGAAAGACAATGGATACTCATCACTTCTGGAAAATGATACTTCAGTATTCAAAATCTTCTGCTTGCAAGCTATCCGGGAGGAAGGATTGACAAGTTAATTGTTCCTGTTCTCCTGTATCTCAGTGCTTCTACCCTCAGATCCTCTCAACACTCCAAAAGAGTGTCAACCCCCAACATCAGCAGCAACCCAACACATAAAAGTTAATGGCATTCACAAGCAGTTATCTTTTGTTACAGGACAGAGGATGAGAGGTGTCCCAAAGCATTTATCTTGGACCTATACTATACTTGCCAGAAGAGCAGATATTTGGGGCCGCTAGCCAGGCTGTGCCATTTCTGATACAGGATCCCAAGACATAAGCGACCACGGATTCTTCAGTAGTTATTTACTGTGTCTCTGTGATATGTGGAGTCTGGGGCAGAGGCTCTCTTGCTAACGCAGTCTTGCTGGAGATGCACAAAAAGAGAAAGGGTATTAGCTAAACCCAGAGACTAATTTCACCAAGAGAAGCTAGGAATACAGAGACACCCATCTGGCCAGAGCCATAACATGCATGCAACTGTTTCTAGAATTGCTCCCTGTGCCCTAGCCTCACCTTCTGTCAGGATCACTCACTGACTGCCCTCTGCCAGAAGCCAGCCGACATGGGAGCCTTGGAACATGCAACCTGCAGAGTTCAGTTCCCTGCAAGAAAAGGCAAGGAACGAACCTGAGGGCAAACAGGCCAGAGTGGCCTGGCACACACTGAAACCATAGAAACATTCCCAAAAAATAACAACCAAATTTCCTCTACCACTGTAATTTAATAATTGAAGGTCAAGAACATGGTAGGAAACAAAAAAGAGTTATAGCCACTGGAAAAGAGCACACAAAACTATTATATATGGATAATATGACTGAAAACTCAAAAAATGAAAAGAAACAACAGTACTAATGAGTTCAGTAAGATGGCTGGCTTAACATAGGAAAACCACACAGATAGCAATTCTTTCCAACATAATCGCCATTAATTGTTAGAAATATACTGGAAAGCTCCTCCATTCACAATTCCAACAAAAACTCTAATACACAAAAGAACAGTAGTAACCAAAAAAAGGGGGAGGTATGAAGGAAACTACAAAACTTAATGACTGAGAGATATAAATGACTTGAAAAGAATGCAGAAACCTACCATGTTCCCAAATGGAACAACTCAGTACTATAAAAATGTTGATGCTTTACAAAATCCTTTGCGGTTTTAAAATAGCTCTGATTGAAATCTCAATATTTTTATTTGGAGTGTGAGAAAATAATTCCAAAGTTCACTTGAGAAAAAACTAGTTAAGATATTATGAAGGGTTAATTTCTCTCTCATTAGTGTCAAAATATTTCTAAAAGGCACGATACTTTAAATAGTATGGTACTTACCTATACTTCATCCCCAAGATGAAGTTCTTATAAATAAAAGGGGTCCAATCTAATCATTCATTAAAAATCATGTTCTCCATGAACAGTATGAAATTAGAGCTCTTAGTGACTACATTTCCACAAGGTCTGGAAAGGGGTGAGTGGGCAGCAGCCTCCCAGACAGGCTCTCACCAATGAGAGTGCTATGATGCCACCTGACTATGTAATGTCCTGGTGGCCTAAGGAGTCATGTTCTACTCCCCTGGCATCTCATGAGTCTGGATCATTAGACCCACTTGCTATACCATCTGCTATGGCCTGAACTGTGTGCCCCCAAAATTCATATGTTGAAGCCCTAACCCTAATGATGATATTTGGAGATGAGGCCTTTGGCGTAATGAGGTTTAGATGAGGTCATGACGACAGGGCCTTCATGATGGGATTAGTGACCTAGAAGAGGAAGAGACACTAGAGCTATCTCCCTGCCATGTGGAGACACAGGGAGAAAGCTGTTGTCTACATGCCAGAAAAAGAAGCTGCACCTGAATCAACCATGCTGGCCTGATCTTGGACTTCCAGCATCCAGAACTCTTGAGAAATAATTTATATCTCTTAAGCTGCCAGGTCTATGTCACAACAGCCTGAGCAGTCTATGACACCATTGCTCCCACAGTAACTCAAAGACACTGAAATGTGGACTATCTCCCCAGTCATGTTTCTGGACAAGGGATCAACAGTTCCTGAGTAGGATAATGTTAAGATTTGGATCTTAAAATGTCCCCAAAAGCTTGAAGGTTTGGTCCCAGCTGATAGCACTATTGAGAGGTGGTAGAAACTTTGGGAGATGGGACCTTGTTGGAGGATGTAGGTGATTGGATGCATGCCTTTGAAGAATATGTTGGGACCCAGGCTCCTTCCCCTCTCCTCTCCTCGTCCCTCCCTTTCCCTCTTTCTCTCTCCCTCTCCCTTTCCCTCTCCCTCTCTCTCATTCCTGAAGACCATGAGGTTAGCAACTTTGTTCATCATGTGCTTCTTGCCACAGTGTTCTCCCTTACCATGGGCCCAAAACAATAGATTCAGCCAACCATGAACTGAAATAATGATTTCCCTCTTATAAGCTGTTTGCCTCACATATATTGTCATAACAATGGAAAGCTGACCAACACAGATGACTCTCAATTCCCCCTCCTAGATATTCAGTATTTCTTGAGGTTTTCCATATATGACCAACAGCAGTTAATTCTCTCCCTTCTCTCATTTTTTTTCTCACCTTGGCAGCCATTGTTGCTGACCTCATTCATTCATTCTACTCTTCTTGGTTCTGGGAAACATCCTTGAAAAACAAAGACTCCTGCCCTCATGGAGCTTATACTCTAGCAGGGGGAGGTAAGTAATAACCAATTTCATAAATAAAAAATCATCTAATATTTAATTTTTTGGGGGGAGGGGTACTGGGGATTGAACCCAGGGGCACTTAACTACTGAGTCACATCCCCAGCCCTTTTTATATTTTATTTAGAGACAGGGTCTCACTAAGTTGCTTAGGGCCTCACTAAGTTGCTGAGGCTGGCTTTGAACTCATGATCCTCATGCCTCAATCTCCCAAGTCTCTAGGATTACAGGTGTGTGCCACCATGCCCAGTTCACCTAATATTTTAAACAATGATACTATAGGAAAAAATAAATGAGGATATATGAATGTTACAGATCAAATGTTTATGTCCCACCAAAATCCATATGTTGACAGCCTAATCCTCAATCTGACTGCCTTTAAAGCTAGGATCTTTCAGAGGGAACTAAGGTTAAATGAGATCATAAGAGTGGGTTGCTGGTCCAATAGGAGTGGTGACCTTAGAGGAAAAAGGAGGAAATAATCTCTTTTTTTCCTAGTCTTTCTCTCTCATTTCACATGAGCACAGAGGAAAGGCCATGTGAGGATACATCAAGAAGGCAACAATCTGCAAGCCAGGGAGAGCACCTTCATCTCTGCCTTCTAACCTCCAGAACTGTGAAAAAATAAACATCTGTTGTTTAAGTCACTCATTGCACCTGGTATTTCATTATGGTAACCTGAACTGGCTAAGAAAAAAATGGAATCATCAAAGAAAAAAAGAAAATTGCATAGTCCTTGGAGGGTACCTGACAATCTCAGTGGCAGAGCATTCTATTTATCTACCCTCTCTCACACACACACATGCACACACCCACAAACACACCCTGACCCACCACAACATGGCCAGCTCTCACGCAGCCAACCTCAGACTCCAGCTTGCCAGTGAGGACCTTTCTTACCAAGGGGAATACTGGGTATGGATATTTCTTTCTCCACTACTTCCTGCAGATGCTGGCCTTACTTAGAAGCACCCCACTAGAAAAAAGAAATTGTTTGTCAATGGAAGGAGGTGCAAGCCCTGGGGACACAACCTAGGCCATCACTTTAGGGGTGCATGCAGCCTGCATCAACTGACACGGGCACAGAAAGCAGCTCATTTAGAACATACTAGCAGCTGCCTTTGGTCAAGTTTACCGTCTCATAAGTATCACTGGTACCAGAAGGTAATAGAAGCAGTCCCACCATCACAAATCCTTCACCAGAAGCATCATTGTCATTTAGCCCCACTGAAGATGACCTCGATGATGCTCCATAAATAGCAGCCAGGGCTCAGGCACAGCTAGGGGAACTTGGAAGTACGAAGTGCTGAAAAAGAACCTATTTTAAGAGTGTAATTGGATAAGTACTCAAAAATGGAGGCTCAAATATTTACAGTGAAGTATTATTTGCAATAGGATTCACAAATATCCAACAACAGGGGTTGGCTGAATAAATCATAATATAGTCATTCAATAGAATGATAAGCAGTAATTAAAAATACCATCTTGGAGCAATGTTTGAGAATATAATAAAAATAAAGCCAGGCACAGTGGCACATGCCTGTAGTCCCACTACTTGGGAGGTTGAGACAGGAGGATGGTGAGTTTGAGGCCAACCTAGGCAACTTTACAAGACTCCATCTCAAAAAAAAATATGTGTATATGTGTATGTGTGTGTTTGTGTGTGTGTATGTGTGTGTGTGTGTGTGTAAACACTCAAAAGATACAGGTAAGTAGGGAAAGAAAAAATACATATATACATTTATGTGTGTATAAACACTCAACAGATACAAGTAAATAGGAAGGATATAAAACTGTGAATGAAATGTGATCCAAAATTTTTTTTTTTTTTTTTTTTTTGGTACTGGGGATTGAACCCAGGGGCACTCCACCACTGAGCCACATCCCCAGCCCTATTTTCTATTTTTTTCAGAGACGGTCTCACTGAATTGCTTAGGGCCTCGCTGAGTTGCTGAGGCTGGCTTTGAACTCACAATCCTCCTGTCTCAGCCTCCCAAGTGCTGGTGATCCAAATTTTGTAACGAAAAATAAACAAGGAAATACACCAAAATGTTAGGATTTATATCCTAGGTTATTTTCTCTTTAAAGGTTTTTGTGTTTTCTGGGTTTTCTATCATGAGCATGTATTATTTAACTATCTAAAAACAATGCCCATATTAAGACAATAAAGGTAATCATTTTATAAATGTATGATTAATTCCCCATGTAAGGAGACTTCCCTAAGTTCCAACTGAACAAATTCATTCAAGACACAAAATCTATAAAATAGCCTCTGACATTCAAAATTAAAAGTATTCTCCTTAGAGATAATTCTGCTTCTAAGCGCTTTGAACTATGTATTTTTCCTTCACTCTTTTTAACAGTGAAGAATCTTTACAGGAAAAAAAAAATCATGGTTTTTCCAGGGTTCTCTCCTCATTGCTTTGAATTTTCCATCCTTTTATGACATTTTAAGTGGCTAACGCCATCTCCTCCCTCAGCTAGATCATTGTTTTGATCATAGGGCACATGCTAAAAAGAGGCATAGGTACAGTTCAGGACTTTGACTTTGCCAAGGTTAGAAAGACAGCTTTGGAAGGATTTGATGAGGGCAGAGCTCAAATTTGAGCTTAGCTGGGGCGGTCGGGAGAGTAGATCACCACCCCAGAATTAGTGAAGTCCCTGGAACAGAATCAAGAAGCAAAATAATGAGATGCAAAACATTCACGACATAAGGAAGGAAAAATAGGACAGAGAGGAAGCAAGAATTTCAGGCAGAAAGCAAGATTCCATAACAGCACAAGGACAGTCCTGCAAAGAAAATCAGAACCCCTGGAACCGACTCAGATGGCTGAAAGGAAGAGGCAGGTCAGCCCAGTAGCAAGGATCACTCAGCTCCCATGGATTGATGACCTGCTCATGCCGGCATCATGCAAATGACTTTTTATTTAATCCTCACATTCCATGAACTTGTACTATCCTCATTTATTAGATAAAGATAGGCACTCACAGAGTGACTGGACAAGTTCATCCACCTGGCAAATAGCAGGGTAGGGATTCAAATCTAGATGTAGCTGATTCCAAACCCCACTTTCTTTCCACAAGAGTCTGTTCAGGTCACAGAATTAGGAGACAATAGGAGGGAAGGTGATTTCTTAGAGTAGAGGTGGAGAACACATGTGACAACTGTGACGATGATATTCACATGGTGGTCCACCAACCCCAACCAAGAATCACCTGGTATAACCGTGCCGTGACTGTGTGTGGACTGTGATGGTGAATCTAACTGAAGTCAGAATAAAACAACTTAACAAATAAAGTACTCCATATCAAACTCAAATCAGAAAATGTCTCTTTCCAGAAACCAGGTGGAGGGTTGACAGACAAGTCAAAGAAAAACAAAATTGATTAAAGACATAGAAAATCGTAAGTTATAGTATAGGCTATGTGGAAATCTGCAAACCTAGATTAGTCAGAATTGATACTATAAATATCTATACTTTGAACTTCCAGCAGTGTAAACTGTCTTGTGTGTGTGTGTGTGTGCACATACATATAACCAACTGATAGAGGTTCCACTTAGTCTTATGTCAGAGATCTCAACAGAAACTGCTTTCTCCATTGACATCAGCGATTATCAGAGTTTGTACAAAATGAGTCAATGGGGCTGATGTGGGGACAGGTTTCTGTGCTGCTCTGTCTTCTGTATGGAAATACCAAGCCACCTGAACACTCCACTAGGCCAGGGCCACCTGGACACTCTACTAGTGTCCCCCTAAACAGGGCACTAGAAGACTTGTGGACTTACCCTCTTTAGCTGTGACTTTTGTTTATTTTAAGATAGGGTCTCTCTAGCCAGGTGTGGTAGTAGGTGCCTATAATCCCAGTGACTTGGGAACCTGGCAAGACTATAAGCTGGAGGTCAGCCTCAGCAATTTAGCGATACCTTGTCTCAAAATAAAAAATAAAAAAGGCTGGAGATGTAGCTCAGAAGTAAAGTGGCCCTGGGTTCATTCCCAATACAACCAAAAAAGAAGGTCTCATTATGTTGCCCAGACTGACCTAGAACCCCTGGGCTTAAGTGATCCTCCTGCCTCAGCTTCCTGAGTAGCTGGGATCATAGGCATGCACCACTGGGCCTGACTTAACCTGTGGTCTTGGAGCTTCTGTCAGTAGACCCTTGCCAGGCCAATGTAGGATTTTTTTAAATAGTTTTTTTAAAAAGCATTTACATGCTTTTTTGGGAAAATTTTATAGAATACTTAGAAAACTCAGAGAAGCTAGAAGAAAAAAATAGAATTCATCTGCCAGCATTTTTCTGTATAGATTTGGAATAACTAGATATAAAAATAGATATTTATAAACTGCAAAAATCATTCTCAATGTACTATTTTATCAAGTGTGTTCTCTGCATCTATATACATGATCATATGATTTTTCTTCTTTAAACCTGTTGAGGTGATGGATTACATTAATCAATTTCCAAATGTTGAGCCAGCCTTGCATACCTAGAATAAATCCTCTTGACCGTAGTATAGTTATTTTTATGCTTTGTTGGATTTAATTTGCTAATATTTCATTCAGGATTTTTGCATCTGTGTTCATGAGACACACTGGTCTATTTTCCTTTCTTCTCTTTTTCTGATTTGGCACTGGGGAAATATTGGT
Organism: Glaucomys volans; assembly: GCA_020662805.1. Lineage (NCBI taxonomy): Eukaryota > Metazoa > Chordata > Mammalia > Rodentia > Sciuridae > Glaucomys > Glaucomys volans. Next base: position 114,243 of record JAJEJO010000846.1, read on the forward strand.
CTCATAGAATAAATTAGGAAGTGTTCCCTCTGCTTCTGTTTTCTGGAAGAGTTGTAGAGAATTGGTATAATTTCTTCCTTACATGTTTGGGAGAATTTGCCAGTGAATCCAATCAGGTCTAGTGCTTCTTTGTAGATTGATTGCTGATTGAATTTCTTTAATAGAAATAGGCCTATCAGATTGTCTACTTATTCTTGTATGAGTCTTAGCAGCTAGTGTCATTCAAGGAATTGATCCATTTCAGTTAGGTTAGCAAATTTGTGGATATGGAGTTGTTCATAGTATCCTTTTATTATTCTTTTGACATCCACAGGATCAGTTTGATGGCCCTTCTTTCATTTCTGATAGTAATTAAATATTGTCATCTCTCTTTTTTTCCTAGCCTACCTAGAGGCTTATCAATTTTATTGATTTTTTCAAAACACCAGATTTGTTTACATTGGTTTTTCTATTGATTTTGTTTAAAATTTCATAGATTTCTACTCAAATTTTTATTCTTTCTATTCTTGTGCTTACCCTAGGTTAATTTGCTCTTCTTTTTGTGGAAACTTAGATTATTGATATTAGATTTTTCATTTTTACAGACTGCATTCTGATTCATTGCACACAAATGAGGTACACTTTTCATTTCTATGGTTGTACACAATGTAGATTCACATCATTCGTGTAATCATACATGTACCTCGGGTAATGATGTCTGTCTTAGTCCACTATCTTTCCTTCTCCTACCCTCTCCCCTCCCCTCATTTCCCTCTACACAATCCAACGTTCCTCCACTCTTCTCTTACCCAGCCCCCACCCATTATGTATCATCATCCACTTATCAGAGAAAACATTCGGCCTTTGGTTTTTTGGGATTGGCTTATTTCATTTATATATACATTCAAGACTGCAGATTTCTAAGCATGGCTCTCACTGCACCCCACAAATTGTATTTTTGTTTTTGTTTAGTTCAAAATATTCTTTATTTCTCTTAAGACTTCTTTGACTAATGTGTTATTTAGAACTGTATTAATTTTCAAGCATTTTGGGATTTTCTAGTTATCTTTCTGTTTTGGGACTAAAACAATTCCATTGTGATCTGAGACCACACAGGATATGATTCCTCTTCTTTTAAGTTTGCTAAGGTGTGTTTTGTGGTCCAGAATGTAGTCTGTCTAGATGAATGTTCCATGTAAGCTTGAGAAAAAAGTACTTTCCGCTGTTGTCAGATGAAATATTCTATAAATGTCAATTAGATTCAGGTGATTGATGGTGATGACCTCGACTATGTCCCTACTGATTTTTTGCCTGGTGGATCTGTTTATTCCTTTTTTTTTTTATTTTTTTTTTTTTTTTTCAGGTCTGAGACAGGAAGTTGTAAAAGTCCCTGCAAATTTTGCCTCGGTCTTGAAGAGGGATGAGATAGGTTAGGTGAATTTAGGGCTGATAAACCTTGTGTTTCCAGTTTTTATATGATCACTCCTTAAATAATTAACATGCCTAAAGTGCAAAGCTGAGCAGGAATCCGAAGACACATACAAAATGAAGGCAGAGATACCAAGCTTTTTTCTGCTTTTAGTCACCTGTCAGGCATCTGAAAGCTTAAATAAAGAGTTACTGCTTTAAGAAAAGGCAGCTTCTAATTCTTTGTTATAATTGGAATTCTACACAGCTGTTAAAAAGGAAGGATTGTTGAAGGATTTTTATCACTATGAAAATACTCATGAGAGTAGTAAAGCAAAACTGAAACAAAAATACACTGGCTTTTGGTCTGTGTAAGGAGATGCGTAAGGAGCTTGGGTGTTATTTTTATCCTTTTACCAACAAAAAAGTGGAACAACCTGAAAATCAACAATTCTTAGATTCATCAATCATTTAGGTTATAAGGCAAACTGTTGTCCATAGAACTAGGGAGATCCGTGACGACTGAGAACTACAGCTTATCAGGGCAGCAGCCCACGAGCCGAAGTCTGCTTCCAAAACCAGCATCTGGATAGGAAAACTTAAGCTGTAATTGATACATTTCTGGAGGTTTAGTTTAGACAAACTTGAAAGTTAAAAACTCCGGCTTTACGGGGGTCCTCACTTAGGACTCCAGTAACACATTTATGGATATGCTAGAGCTTATACAATCACGTCTCTATTTGAGGTCAGTAAGCTCCAAATTTTCTTCACAAATGTTTGTAAATAATTTTCTTTCTAGGCCAGGCCTGGTGATGCAATCCTAGCAACTCCAGAGGCTGAGGTAGGAGGTTTGCCAACTTCAACACTAGCCTCAGCAACTTAGCAAGACCCTGTCTCAGAATAAAAAATAAAAAAGGCTGGGGATGTAGCTCAGTAATTAAGCACCCAAGGGTTCAACCTCCAGTACCAAAAAATAATAACAATAATTTTCTTTTTAAATATTATTGTTATTATGAACATCCCTTTGTATGTCTTTACATACATCTCTGATATTTCCTTGGAATAAATGCTCTTTATAGAATTAATGAATGAAATAAATGATAGGTAGAATCCCATGGCTGTTTAAAACTGTACTAGTTTCAAACAAAAAAAATTTTAAACCAATTACCTTTCCCATAAAAAAGTGTGAGAGTTCTTGGTTCTTCATACTCTTGCCTATCCTGAGTATATAACTTTCTTTGTGGTACTGGAGACCAAACCCAGGGCCTTGCACATGCTAGGTAGACACTCTACCACTGAGAGCCCTCATTTAAATCTCTGTCAACTTGATTGCTGTGAAGGTGGGGAGGGAAATCACATAAACTGAAACACATGCCTTATATAATGTCAAGTATGACTATTTCTCATTTCATCAGAAGACATGAAGGTCAATATTATAAAAAACGTGTTTATGAAAATATGGGTATACAGAATTCTCATCAGTTAGTTTAAGCAAAAATGAACTTATTAAAAGATAGTAATAGTTCACAGAATTATTTGTAGGGATAGAGAAAGTCTCAAAGCTCAGCTCTGTGACACAAAATTGACCTTCTGAGTCATCTTTTGCTACCACCAACCACTAAATGCCAGATGAAATTCCTGATCCTTAATGGCAGGAGTAATTGAAATAAAAAAAAAAAAACTTGAATTCAACTTAACTCAGCTTCTGCTCAGGACAGCATATGATCAAGTCTGAAAACAGGGTAGAGTACAACACTTCACCTTTAGGGAGGTACCAGACACAGGGGACAAGCAAGGATATGTAACCCTCTGTGTTAGTCAGTTTTCCATCACTAAAACAAAATAACTGAGGCTTGGAAATGTATAGAGAAAAAAGGTTTACCTCACTCATAATTTTAGAGGCTGAAAGTCCAAGATTGACTTGTCTCATTTGTTCAGACTCTGGTGAGGACCCTCTTGACTACCTCACCACACAGTAAACAGCATTAAGGTGTGAGAGAGAGAGATCACATAGTGAGACAGGAACCCAGAGCCAGGGGGAAGAGGCCAGTTTTGCTTTTTTATAATAAATAAGTTCCAAGAACTAAATAACTCCTTGAGAGCAGCATTAATCCTTTCTGAGGACAGTGTCCCAATGATCTAATCACCTTCTACTAGGCCCCACCTCTTTAAAGTTCCATCCCCTTTCACATCAACACACTGGGGATAAGCTCGCCACCCATAAACCTTCAGGGACACACTCAAACCATATCCAAACCATAGCATCCTCTCAGAGAGAAGGAACCAAACAGGAAGAGTAAAATAATCTACCTATTACCAACCGCCACTAACCAGATGACTGCTAACTGGATAAAATATTTAACTTACCTCTCCTTGGCTTCCACATTTTACTTAGGATTCTAAGTAAAATTTTACATATTAAGTAAAATAGTTCGCTCACTAGGGAGAATATTAATAAGAAGTATAAAAGAAGCTTTGTTTGAAGGGAAAAAATATTTTAAATGCAAATAATCTTTCCCTCAAATAGCCATTTCATAAATCTTACTTCTCAAATACCAGCCTCTCTTAAAGTGAAATTCCTTGTTGCTATTTTCTATATCTATGAGTACAGAAAATCTAAAATGTAAATGTCAGTAAACTAAGAACCTTAGAGAAAGATCAAATTTTTGTTTTAAAATAAACAAGTAACTAGAAGATTTCCAAAATTTTCATTTTGCTTTAGGGATCAAATATATTTGGACCCATAATTCACTCAGAAGCGTGGATATTAGATATGAAAGCTTTCAAAAAACCTGACTTGATGAAATGCTAGGAAAAGGAAATAAACTGCAATAGGGACACATTATCACAACAACGAAATACAGTTGATCCTGGGCACTGGGGATTTCACATTCAAGGGTTAGTCTACTACTTATTGATGATAAAATCCATATCATGCAGTAATGCAAAATTTTGCTAAAACATTAATTTTCAGAATCCTGTTCCCCAAGCATCTAACACATGACCCCCAGCATTCATATCTCACTATAGACTTTTTGCCCTTGACTTGTTGCTATGGACATATCCATTCTCATATGTATTGAGGAAGGAATTATGTGCTATAATGTTAATTAATAATTAAAGATTCATAAAGGTCTCTGGAAATCTTCCAAAACCACAAAGGTTTACTATATTTTTAGGGAGGAAACAAGTTAAAAAAAATTTAGTAGTAAATAGATACAATACCTTTATTTTATTTATTTATTTTTATGTGGTGCTAAGGATCAAACCTAGTGTCTCACACATGCTAGGCAAGTGCTCTACCACTGAGCCACAATCCCAGCCCAAGTAAAAATATTTTTAAAGAAAAATAAAATAGAAAAGAGTAGCTCAAGCTACTCTGGATAACACAAAAGTCCATAGTTTGATTGTCAGATGTGATATCAGTTAAGACTCTTCCTATTGCAAGTGTCAGAACCTCAACTCAAATTGTCACAGGCAAATGGTTTTGGCTTACCAAAGAGTTCCAGGAAGAGTTTCAGGTCTGACTTTATTTCGGAGCCCAAGTGATGTTGTCAGGACTCAGTTTCTTTCATCCTCAGCTCTCCTGTACTCTGCTGGCTTCACTCTCCTTCTTTTTATCTTTTTTTTTTTTTTTTCTGAACCGGGTATTGAACTCAGGGGCACTTGGCCACTGAGCTACATCCCCAGCCCTATTTTGTATTTTATTTAGAAACAGGGTCTCATTGAGCACTTTGCCCTTGCTGAGGCTGGCTTTGAACCCGTGATCCTCCTGTCTCAGCCTCCCAAATCGCTGGGATTATAGGCATGTGCCACCATGCCGGCATCACTCTCCTTCTTGACCTACCAGCTCGAGGCTGTCACCCTGCAAGATGGCATTCGAGCAAGGAAAAGAGCTCCCTGTCTCATTGTCTCTTGGATAGGTCCCAGGACCCACATGGACCAGAATATGGGTCACCTGCCCATTCCTGATTAGTCAGGTCTTACCCAGGCATGGAGAAAGGAGTCCCACCCAGTCCACAATCCACATGCAAAGAGTCAGAGAGAAATAGTCCTACAAAGGAAATTCAGGGTATTCTGACCCAGAAGGAAAGCAAATGTATAATGGGTACCAAAACAGTCAATTTTGCCTGCTGATATATAAGAAAAGGCTGGAAAAAAATCTTCAGCTTCAAAGTATGAGGGCTGAATTCTAAGCAAGTGCAGTCTCAGTTTCAGACCTTCCCTGTGTGGAAGGCAGCGTGAGAGCCCAGGGCCCTAAGAAAGAAAAGAAAGGATTCTGAGAACTGTGGGAAAGTGTGGTTGCTTTGTGGAAAATGCCCTAAAACTGCATTAGTATCTGTTTCCTCTTTATGTTCAGAAATTTAACAATTAATGTACTTGTCAGAAAAACCCTGCCACCAACTCAGGATTATATGCCTGAATTAATAACCTCAGTTTCCATTGAGCTGGCCTTTGGTACTTCCAATGTGCTTGTTTGTTTGTTTGTTTGTTTTTATAACTGGCAAAACCCGAGTGCCTACATTTGTTAGGTATCTATTTTTGAGCTCTTAAAGATATCTTGGAATGAACAGTTATAGAGATTTCAGCAAAAAAGACTTATTTTATGCTATTCAAATTCTAGAACTGGAATTAAACTATGAAGAAGATTGACACTATGCATTCAGTGTCTCTGTCTCAACTAGAAAAACAGGACATGTACATGTCTCTAAAGAGAGTCACCTTTATCTCAAAGACATCAATAACTAAAAAAGTGTTCAGAACCACCAGCTTAAGCCCATAACTCAGAGCACCACTGTGTCCATCTCAAACAAGACATAAGGATGGTGGTGACATGCAAGGGCTATGAGGTAAGCCTCAGAGTTTAAACACCGGCTCTACTCTGTGACCTTGGCCAGTTGGTCTCTGTCTCATTTTCCTCATTAGTAAAGAAAGGGTAACAATCACTCCTACCTCAAAGGAATATGGCAGAATTAAATGAGATAATTTCTGTCAAGTATTTATATCAATAACCAATCTGTAGTAAGTATTGAATAAATGCTAATTATTAATATAATAACTACAAAAAACTACATATATTTGGTCTTCGTTTTCCTTTTCCCTGAATTTTTAAACTTTGTTACAATAAAATTAATCCATAGTTCATCCAACCTAAAGATGTCAATCACCCACCATTTAAAATTACATAATGAGGATGTTGCTCCTGCAAATATCAGAGAGACTACTGTGTGTTGTGACTATAATTAAACACTTTACTATCAGTCCTAATAATACCCCTGTGAGGTAGGTCTCTCATTACCCTTCCTTTACAGAGAAGGACACTGATCCACAGAGAAATCAAGTAACTTGCCTAAGGATACAAAGCTGGTAAACATTAAATTAAGAATTTGAACTCAGTTTGCCAGTCTGCCAGACTCCAGACTCTTGGCTTTTTTTTTTTTTTTTTTTTTTAGTGGGGTCTCACCATGTTGCGCAGGCTCGCTGAACTCCTGGGCTCAAGTGATCCTCCTGCTTCAGCCTCCTCAGAGTTGGGACTATGGGCAGGAGCCACCACTCCCAGCTGCCTTTTGCTTTTCACCTCTCCTGTTGAATTGATGGAGAAGAAAGGATGGAAAAGAGAGAAAATAGTCATCAACTTCTGTCACTTATTAAACACCCACCATCCTTCAGCTTCACACCTAATCTCCATTAATACCTTTAAGAACAATCATTGTAAGATTTTTATAGAGCACTTTAGAAGCCATGGATTATTTCATTTAATCATCTAACAGCCCTGTGAAGTGGATGCTATTGTTATTGCCATTTTACAGATAAAGAAAGTAAAGCTTAAAAAGATTAAACGACTTGCCCAAGGTCAAGCCAGGCCATCTGGTTCTGCAACGCTTGTGTTTAACCACAGCATTCGCCTGACTCTCTGGCCCTGTGGCATGTGTATGATGCTGTTATTATTAATAAATCACACAAAACTTTATGCAGACTGCATTCAGAGGACACTGACCACTGACACTATTATCCATCACTTTGAGGATGGGAAAATGAAGCCACAGAGATGGAAGGGATCCTAGAAAGCTTCAGTGGAGCGTCAGCCTAGTCACTAGAAAAGCTAGCTGCCGGCAAATTTGTGAGGCAAATGAGTGTTTCTCCTTTGGGGTTTCCAGACTCTCTTTCAAACCTCTTTCTCTCATCCTGGTAACTATGATTCCCCTTGGTGCTACTGGAAAATAATATATTCCCTCTAAATTATTATGACTCAATTAAGAACTCAAAATGGGTTTATACAGAAATATAGATGTGAAGTTCTCAAAATGCTAATGTTGTCCATAGAAAGTTCAAAGCAAGATGTTTCAATAAAATAAGAATTTCTAACATTCTTAATGTATACCCAAGGACAAGAACTCTGCCACCTGGAGCAGAATTATGGAAACTTTGAGAGAACCGTTGGATTCAGATATTAAGAAATATGGAGAGCAGTTTAAGAGCAATTAACTCAGGGGTCTGATCCAATGTTAATGAATGACAGAGACAGTTTAATTAATGGAATTCTAGTTGAGCATGGTGGCGTGCACCTAGTCCCAGATACTATAGGGAGGCTGACACAGGACGATCACTTCAGCCCAGGGGTTTGCCTGAGCAGCAGGGTGAAAACCATCATATATAGAGAGAGAGACAGAAATTCCATAAATTTATATATATACCATCATAGGTATATAGAAACCATCGTGTGTGTGTGTGTGTGTGTGTGTGTGTGTAAATTATGAAATTTCTTATTGACCAAATCCAGAGATGTTAAGATTCAGGTAACTCCTAGGAGAGTCAGCCTAAAATTGAAAGGAACAACTAATGATAAGCATTTCACATAATTCAGATATCATGCTTATAAATTCTCATAGATGCCTTGCAAGGTAGCCACGATCAACATGTTTTATCAATGAGGAAAAAGCTTAAACGTATGTAAGTGTCTTGAGTAGAAGAAGTAGAATTCTTACCTACTTCTGATTCCAAAGACTTTCTTCTCTTTTTCTTTTTCTTTTTTTCCCCCTTTCACCATGATGCCCCTCTGGAGCAGAAAAAGAAGACTGTCTCCCTCAAGACTGCAAAATCCACCCTCATTATGGAATACAAAGGTGCACTACCAAAGGTCAAGGTGAGAGGACCCAGTCTAACAAAATGAAGTATGACCATAATTTACCTGTAGCATCATGCCCTTTATATGAGAGCCCTTCCAAGTGGCCTCTTGGCTCTGCTAGGCTGTGTTAATCTCTGGGACGCTGTCTCTGACCCAAGAAATCTGAATGATAAGATTTCTGAACATTCATGGGGATACATTTTTCAATGACATCAATATCTTGGTCTGGATCATTTTCCTCTGGTGTTGGCAAGTGACTTTTGTTCTATCAGAATCTTAAATTCTAAGATTTGAGTTTGGGTTTGGGAGTACAAAGGCCACAACATGCTAGATTTCCATATTCATGAACCCTCAGACAAAAGTACCAGGATAATGTCACTCTAATTAGCACCTAATTACAAGGTCCCAAACAAGCTAGAGATTTTGGGGTTTGCTTTTTTAAAATAATACTTGTAAATTTTAGATAGACTTTATTTCTCAGAGTAGTTTCATATTCACAGCAAATTTGCCAATTACCCCACCATCTAACCCCACCCACACTTCAGAATCTCCCCACCAGAGCGGCACATTTGTTACAACTGATAAACCTAAGTGACAAATCGTCATCACCCAAGATCCATAGTTTACATTACAGTTCACTCTTAACGTTGTACATTCTGTGAGTTTGGACAAATGTGCAATGACATGTGTCCACCATGATGATATCATGCAAAATAGTTTTACTGACCTAAAAATCCTCTGGACTCCATCTGTTCATCTCTCCCTCCCCCCAGTCATTGGAAAGCACTCATCTTTTCACTATCTTCATAGTTTGGCCTTTTAAAGAATGTCTCGTAGCTGCATAGTACAGTATATAATCTTTTCAGATTGGCTTTTTGGCTCCATGTTTATAGTTTCCTCAATGTTTTTTCACAGCTTTATAGCTCATTTCCTGTCAGTGCTGAACAATTATTTCATTGTCTGAATGTACCCACAGTTATTTATCCATTCATCTACTGAAAGGCATCTTGGTTCCTTCCCAGTTCTGTTTTAAATAAGCAAAAGAGTCCAGTTACTTTAGACAGAAATCATATGATGCCCAGGATTTCCTTCAAAATAATATTAGAGGAGGGAGTGACAGGGAAATGAGTCGATATCAGCTGGGTTGGGTGAGGAGTGTACAGGGATGCATCCATTATATTACTTTCTCTACTTACACATATGTTTGAAATTTTCTATGATAAAAACATTTTAAATGCATCCCTGCCACCAAGTTTTGGTTGATAACATTCTCACAGATTGCTACACACTTCTTTTCCTCTCCCTGAAAACTCAGGTGCCATCTTCCCGGTGACTCCTTCCCTAGCTGTCCTGCCTGCCGGCCTCTCCCTCCTTAGAAGTCATCCTTTCTTTGAATGCACATATTAGAAAAGAAGAAAAGTAGAAAATCAATACCCTAAGCTCTATGGTAAGAAGTTAGAAAAAAAAGCCAACAAATTCAACCTAGAATAGAAAGATGATAATAGAGATGAAAATAATAAAATAGAAAGCAAACATACTGTAGAGAAGATTGTATAAGTTGAAAGTTGATTCTTTGAAAGCTGATAACCTATGACACATTGTGCCAACAAATTTCTAGAAAATATGAAACTGCTAACATTGACATAAGAATAAAGAAAAATCTATAGAGTTAGTTTTAGAAGGGCAATGAGTAGAATTGCAAAAATAAAAAAGTAGAATAACAATGACTTTTTAATGAATCTGTAATTTAAAACGTTGTACAAAAAGAAATGTAAGGACAGATCATTCCAAATAATCAGTGAATGCTAAATATCTGTGGAATAAATAATGCTAAGTAATCTCAAAACTATTCCAGGGAACAGAAAAAGGGAAACATGCCCCACATTATTTTGTAAATTAGCTTAACTTTTACACCAAAACCTGATGAATACATTTTGAGAAAGTAAAATTATAGACTAATTACACGCCCAATATAAATGCAAAATTCCTAAACAAAATATTTGCAAACTAAATATAGAAATATACAAAAAAAATAATTGTATATTACAACTGAGTTGTGTTTATTCTGGGAACAAAAGGTAAATCATTCATTGTAATTCATCACATTAACATAAAAGGTCATATGATCACCTCAATTGACAAAAATATTGAATAGATTTCAACACAGATTGATGATAATGATACTGATGGGTTAATGATAATGATATGTTCTAGAATTCCTATGAGCAGAAAAAAGGAGTCAGGATTTAAAGAAGGCCTATGGTCATAATCCCATTAGTGAAGTATTTAAAATCAAGTGAGAGAGAGCTGAAAATCCTGAGCCAGTGCTTGGGAAGAATCTATGATCATTTGGTACCTGATCAACAGAAACCAGCTAAGGACCCAGAAGAAAAAAGGATTGCATTGGTGGAATTAGGAACAATTAGAAAAAATATTTTTTCAGTCAGACTAGCTTCAAGAATATCTTCTTATTTATACATTCCTTCAATCAATCTGTAAATTCAGATTGAATTTTTGCCATAGATCAGGTTGTATACTAGTCTCAAAGCATATAATTACTTACAAAGTGCACATAATTTACAGCCCATAGGAGCCCAAACTGCAGAATTTAAACAAGAAAATAACAATACAAAGAAAGGAATGTTGTTTCTTATACAGCTAACATTGTATGAGCTCTCACTTTGTGACACTCTCCTAAACCTTTTGGATTCTCACAACTTCTTTTAGGAAGGTTCTGTTATAATTGCCATTTTACAGGTGAGAAAGCTGAATTATGAAGAAATGAGCTTACCCTGAGTGACACATCTGGGAAATGGCAGGCCCCTGCCTCTCGCCCAGGCACTCCTGAAGAGCTAACCACAGTTTTTGCCTTCGTGCTGTGCGGTTTGTTCCCTCCAAAACTCATGCTGAAATCTGGTCCTTTGTAACAGTTTTACAAAGTGGTGGGACTTTTAAGAGCTGATGGGGTCATTAAGAAGGGTTAATGCAGCGTTGCAGGACTGGATTAGTTACCAGGAGAGCAGGCTGCCATGAAGTGAGGGAGCCCCCGTCTTCTGCCCTCTTCCCATGCACCACTGGTCCTTGCACTTTTCCTCTGTTATTGATGCAGCCCGGTGGCCCCACCAGATGCCACTGGCCAATCTTGGACTTCTAGCCTCCAGAACTAAATAAACCTCTTTCCCTTACAAGTGACCCCTCTCGGTTATTCTATTAACAGCAACAGCAGACAAAGATGCCGTCACTACAACACACACACACATACACACATACACACACACAGAGTTACCAAACACTTGTTAAGAGCATTAGAAAAGGCCTCCCAAAACTGGAAATCCTTATGTAACAAAATGAAATTAGAGCCCTATCTCTCACCCTGCAGAAAACTCAACTCAAAGTAGACCAAGGAGCAAGGTTAGACCAGAGACCCTGCACCTACTAGAAGAAAAAGTAGGCCCAACTCTCCATTGTGTTGGCTTAGGAGCTGAATTCCTCAACAAGACTCCTGCTATCAAGTAATAAAATCAAGAAGTAATATCAAAAATCAATAAATAGGAAGGATTCATACTAAAAACTTCTTCATAGCAAAGAAAACAATCAAGAACATGGAGAGAAAGTCTACAGAATGGGAGAAAATCTTGGCACCTGAACCTCAGATACAGCATTAATCTCCAAGATATGTAAAGAAATCAAAAAACTTAACACCAAAAAAACAAATAACCTGGTCAATAAATGGGCAAAGGAACTGAATGGACACTTCACAGAAGAAGATATACAATCAGTCAACAGATATATGAAAAAATGTTCAACATCACTAGCAATTTGAGAAATGCAAATTAAAACTACACTGAAATTTCATCTCACACCAGTCAGAATGTCAATTATCAAGAATACAAGAAACAATAAATATTGGCAAAGATGTGGAGGAAAGGGTACACTCAATCAAAAGGGATTGCAAATTGGTGCAACCACTATGGAAAGAAATATGGAGATTCGTCAGAAAACTTGGAATGGAACCACCACTTGACCCAGCTATTCCACTT
>JAJEJO010000846.1:134612-175546 GCA_020662805.1 Glaucomys volans
GATGTTGAACATTTTTTCATAAATCTGTTGATTGCTTGTAGATCTTCCTCTGTAAAGTGTCTGTTCATTTCCTTGGCCTATTTATTGATTGGGTTATTAGTGTTCTTGGTGTAAAGATTTTTGAGTACTTTGTAGATTCTGGAGATTAGTGCTCTATCTGAAGTGTGTAGTAAAGATTTTCTCCCACTCTGAAGGCTCTCTCTTCACATTGCTGATTGTTTCCTTTGCTGAGAAAAAGCTTTTTAGTTTGACTCTATCCCAATCATTGATTCCTGCTTTTATTTCTTGCGCTTTGGGAGTCATGTTAAGGAAATCTGGTCCTAGGCCAACGTGATGAAGATTTGGACCTATTTTCTCTTCTATTAGGTGCAGAGTCTCTGGTCTAATTTCTAGGTCCTTGATCCACTTTGAGTTGAGTTTTGTACAGGGTGAGAGATATGGGTTTAGTTTCATTTTGCTGCATATGGATTTCCAATTTTCCCAGCACCATTTGTTGAAGAAGCTGTCTTTTCTCCATTGTATGTTTTTGGCTCCTTTGTCAAGTATGAGATACCTGTATTTATGTGGGTTTGTCTCTGTGTCCTCTATTCTGTACCATTGATCTACCTGCCTATTTTGGTGCCAATACCATGCTGTTTTCATTACTATTGCTCTGTAGTATAGTTGAAGATCTGGTATTGTGATACCCGCTGCTTCACTCCTCTTGCTAAGGATTGCTTTAGCTATTCTGGGTCTCTTTTTCCTCCAAATGAATTTCATGATTGCTTGCTCTATTTCTATAAGGTCTGTCATTGGGATTTTAATTGGAATTGCATTGAATTTGTATGCTTATGTTTCTAATCAGTTGATAGGCATTTCAGATGTCTCCCAGTTTGGACTACTATAAGTAAAACTGCTATAAACATTCAGATACACATCTTTCTATAAACATATTTTTCATTTTTCTTGAGGGTAGTGAAATTATTGGGCCTCTTGGTAAGTATGTTCAGCTTTAGCATAACCTTCAAATTTTTTTCAAAGTGGTTGTACAATTTTCTAATCCTATTAGCTCCATGGACATCCACTCTAGCATTTTTACTGTTTTAATTTTAGTCAATCTACTCAGTATTTTGGCTTTAACTTGTATTTTCTTCATAGTCTATGATAGTAAGCATCTTTTCATTTGCTGATTTACTATTTTCTTTAGTCAAGTGTCTCTTTACATTTTTTGCCTACATTCTAATCGGGTTGCTTGTCTTCTTGAGCTGTAAGAGTTCTTTATATATTCTGGTTCTAAGTTCTTTATTAAATATACATATTGCAAATATTTTCTCCCAGTTGTGGCCAATCTTTTCAAATTTTGTCAAGTGTATTTCAAAATCAGAGTTTTTAAATTTTGATAAAGTATAAATTATCAATTTTTTCTTTTATGGTTTATGTTTTTCATGTCCCATCCAAGAAAATTTTGCCTATTCCAATGTTCTTATATGTTTTCTTATAGTTTTAGTATTAGCACTTAGAGTTAGATCTATGTACAGAACTCTCTGAATTTAGCCACACTGATTGCCTGCTAAAATAAAAAACAAAAATCATCATTCTCCAGAGAATTCAAACAGCCTTGAGAGAGATTTTAATATCCAAATTGTCCAGAATACCATCCACAATTATTCAACACACAAAGAACCAAGAAACTGAACAATTCTCAAGAGAAAAAGAAATCAAGAGATCACAACCTCAAGATGACCCAGAGGTTGGAGAAGACAAAGACTTCAAAGCAGCTATTATGTTCATGCTTCATGAAGTAAAGGTAAACACTTCCCAAGTGAATAGAAATACAAACATCATCAGCAGAACAATAACAAATCAAATGTAAATTTTAGGGCTAAAAAATACATCTGAAAAAGTCACTGGATGGGCTCCGTAGCAACATGGATACGATGACAAACGAGTCAATGAATTTAAAGACAGATTAATAAGCGTCCAACCTGAAGGACAGAGAGAGGAGAGAAAGGATAGAACCCTATCAGATGATCTAGTGTTCATTTTATTACAGTCCTAGGACAGAAGTATTGGTGCAAAAAGAACACTTGGAGAAACAATAACCAAAACATCCCTAATTTGATGAACAACATAGATTTACAGATTAAAGAAATCCAGAGAATCCCAAACAAAGCTATGCAAACAAAACAACGGCCAGACACATCAAAATCAAATTTCTGAACACCAGGGTTACCTGTGTTGTAGAATATGACAAGATCACCCAATTCTTTGAATTTCCTCTGAGTAATATGCAACAAATTATATAGAAATCTATTACAAAAATAGGTATAATGATCTGTCAGCTGACAGGTTAACTGGTTCCTTCTTCAATTTTTCTGAAAACAAATAATTATTTTTCACCTGATTTTTAAGAGAATCCACTCATCAGTCATTCACTTTCACAATGTCTGAGAAAGTTAGAACAATGCCAATATTTGCCAGGTCTATATTTGTTTTGTTTTCATGTGGAAACATCTTGTTTTAGCTGAAATAACTCTTGAAGAGCTAGGAAAATGGAAATATTGTTAATTTTGATACAAAAAATAAATTTTTTTGCAGTACTTAGGATCAAACCCAGGGCCTCACACATGCTAGACAAGCACTCTACCTCTGATCTACAATCCCAGTCTAATACAAAATACTTTTTATAAAATCCTTTTACATTATCATGTAACATATTTACATATTACATATGTATATACACACACACCAAACTGTGGAGCTGCTATAGATATGGCTTATTCAATTTACAGAAAATATCCTACTGGTCACATGATCTAAAGTCAATCCTGATGGTTAAACCTATCATCTAGATCAGATTCACTTTGAGACTAACATCATTTTCAATTCAAATAAATGTATTAGAATATGTATTTGAGGTTTTTTTTTAAACTGGGAACATTATCAAATGTATTATATAGCATAATTATTAAAAGCATTAATGATTAAAATGATGTCAAACTAATAAGGGGTGAGGATATTGCTCAGTGGTAGACTGTTTGCCTAGGATGCCAGAGGCCTAGGTTCAGTGCCCAGCTCAGCAACAACAACAAAAAACTAATAAAATAAGTTTATTTGCTTTTATGTCCTAAAAGCAAGAATAAGTCTATTGGTTTTTCTCATTATTTAAGCCATAATAATAAAATATAATGTGTCACTAAAATAAACATTATTTATGAATTAGTCTATGATTAAAGACAGTATTCCTTCAGTAAGTAAGTCTATGTGCACAATGAACTTTGGTTTTTGGCTTTTCAGAACAGCTAAAGAAGAACTACATATAAAAATTCCAAATTTGCTTTACTCAATTTTTTGAAAATCATCATTCAAAATATTTCCTATATATTTAAAGAAAAAGAAAATTGGGCTGGGTATATAGCTCAGTTGGTAGAGTGCTCACCACGGAAGCACAAGGCCCTGGGTTCAATCCCCAGCACTGCAAAAAAAAAAATGTGCCATTAAAAAATTAATCAATATCATGCTAAGCGAAATAAGACAATCCCAAAAAACCAAAAGCCAAATGTTTTCTCTAATATGCAGATGCTAATTCACAATAGGGGGGGTTAGGGAAGAATAGAGTTACTTTAGGTAGAGGTGAAGGGAGGGGAAGGGTATGGGGAAAGGAAGGATAGTAGAATGAATCAGACATTACTACCCTGTGTACATTTATAACTATATGACAGGTGGAATTCTACATCATGTATAACCAGAAGAATGAGAAATTATACTCCATTATATATGATGTATCAAAGTGCATTCTACTGCCATGTATATCTAATTAAAACAAATTTAAATTTTTTAAAAAAAATTAATCAGTTCAGCAATGGATTGATGATTTGTTTCTGTTGTTAAGAGACAGCATTAGGGCTGGGGATATAGCTCAGTTGGTAGAGTGTTTGCCTTGCAAGCATAAGGCCCTGCGTTCAATCCCCAGCAATGCAAAAAGAAACAAGAGAGAGAGGGACAGTATTATACATATTAAAAGATGAAATAAGGTCAGAATTGAAGAATTTATATACTTCATAATAGAATTTGGTAAGCATATCACCAGATAGGCTTGGTCATGAGGCAGTGACCAACAACAAAGATGTGTATCTTAAAACAGCAAAAGCTCATTTTTAACCTAAGCTGTATTTCCATCATTGCTGGAAGAAAAGGACCAGCCTCTCATAATCTCTCAGGAGCTCAGGTGGACAACGCAGTAACTCTCATCTCACTGGTCAAAAGGTGACCCTTTGCTTCTGCTCATAACTATCAGCCAGAAAGTCATAGGGCCTGCCCAATAACGGGATTGCATGAAATGTAATCCAACCATCAAGGAGGGAAATGGGAAATACTAAACTCTATCAGTAATTATCACTATACCTTTTAACCTTTATTGGACAACACACCAAATTTAAATAAAATTATGTATGATTTTTTGCAGGTAATTCTAGTGTAATGTGAAAATTAGGAAAGTCCCTGAAAATAATCCATATTGTATCTATAATTAACAGTCACTAACCTCCTCAACTTCAGCTGTCCAAAGCTCTGCTTTTATTTCCAGATAATGATACATCCTGTGGATAAACACTGAGAATAGATGGAAATAATTGTTTAAGTTTTGGGGGAAAAAAACCCTGACAGTTCAATATTTTATTCTGTGCTGGTTTTCCTTTGTTCTCACCAGATTCTCCTTCAATAATTGTGCACTGCTTAACAGAAAATGGAAGAGAAGTGGTGGTTAGAGGAAAATTAGTATTACTCCCATCACTAACACTCACACAGTATATCTGATTTCAGAAAATCACAGCAAATATCCAATTGCCATGCTTCTGACAGCCATACTTCACCCTTAACTGGAATGTATGTGAGTCAGGAAGAGATACAAAGCTTAAGAAGGGTTTTCAGGTGCCCTGACTGATCCTTAATGGGAGCTTCCTCCAAAACAGTCTGAACTGGCCTTTGTTTGTCATCCTGGAGGGTTTCATACACTGGATGAGAGATGTACGTTTCTTTTGTAAAGTGAAAGAACTATAGTAAATTCAAAAGTGGAAAGAACCTATATAATGCTGAGTCCTTATAGAAATAGAGGCTCTATAAATTGATTTACTTAAAGCAATAAGCATCCACCTTCACCAGTAATAATAAGAACTTGAAGTTGATGTAAGCTGTAAGTCTTCTCTGCCTAATCGCAAGGAACATTTGCCACAGATAATGATGAACAATAAAATCATATAGCAGATTTCCACTTCACCACAACCAAGAGTAAAAAGTATATTTTACATTATGATCCAATGCACATGTGCATATTGCTGCATGAAACAATAGATACCCCCACCACATGCAATGCACTCTGATATCCCCAACTCCAACGTCTTTTAATTCTCATCTTGGCCTCGTAGATTGATTTCATAGTCAACTTATAAAGAGAAAAGGTTTATTTTCATTCACAATTTTAGAGGTTTCAGCTCATGACTAACTGGCCCCATTGCTTTCCTGTGGCAAGGCAGCACATCATGCAGGGAGCATGTGGAGGCACGAAGAGCCAATTCACCTCATGGCTTGGATGGGAAAAGGAAGTGGAAGGGCTGGGGTCACATTATCCCTTTCAAGAACATTGTGTTAGTCAACTTTTCATCAGTATGACCAAAATACCTGACAAGAACACCTTAGAGGAAGAAAAATATATTTGAGGCTCATGGTTTCAGAGGTTCAGTCCAAAGTCAATCAGCTCCATTGCTCTGGGCTTGAGGTATGAAAGAACATCATGGCAGAGAAAAGTTATGCAGCTCATGACAGCCAGGAAGCAGGGGGAGAAAGAGTTCTACTCACCACGGACAAAATATAAGACCCCAAAGCATGCCCCCAGTGACCTACTTTATCCTCCCACTCCCTACCTGCCTATTAATACCCAGTACAGTGGTCCTTCCAAATTGTTAGTCCACCAAATGGAGGCACCTCACATCCAAACCATAACAGGCACACTCTCAGTGACCTAAGAGCTCCCTCTAGGCCTCACCTCCTAGAGGTCCCACTACCTCCCAGCAGCACCAAGCTGGGGACTGTCTTCAACACATGGGCCTTTGGAAGGCATTCCAGATCCAAACTATATCACCAACTCCTAATCCCAGCCCACAATGTGAAAACCATAGGTGACAGAAAATAGAAATACATAAAGCATTATCTGAGTTATAAAGCAATTTCTGATTATAATAAGTATTCTTTAAAAAGTATTGACTTGGAGGTGCAAGTAGGTAAGCCAATGATTGGTGAAGTCAATATCCATAGAAAGCCAAATTTTATTCTATTATAATAGTTTTCCCACCTGTAACATTCCAACTTTCCTCTTGATCAGTAACAATCTTTGGACAATTTCATGGGTTTGTTACTTCTAACTCCACGATAAACCGAAAGTGTTTCCTAAAGATATCGGGTCCTTGGATCTGGGACTGTAGCTCAGTGGTAGAGGGCTTCCCTAGCACATGTGAGGCACTGGGTTCAAACCTCAGCACCACATTGAAAACAAATAAATAAAATAATATCATTTAAAAAAAAAAGATATCAGGTCCTGATCCCTGGAACCTTCAAACTTTATACTATATTGTAAAAGGGCCTTTAAATATGTGGTTGAATTAAGGACCTTGAGATGGAGAGAGTATCTTAGATTATCAGGCGGGTCCTAGAAGCAATCACGTATGAAGGGTGATAAAAGTGCCCTGAAAAACCACTGCGGACGCCGGAACTCACACAAGAGATTTTTTTATTAGGCAGACGACTCAGCGTCTGCCCTGAAGAGAAAGAGAAAGAGAAAGAGAGAACATGGCCCGGGAGCTTCTTTTAAGCTCCCTAACTTCGCAGGCAAAAGGATGATAGGGCCCGCTCTTTAATTTGAATTTTGGCGGACTAGGGATCAGCCAATGGCTGGCGAAGACAGGCCAACAAACGGACCAATAGCGGGCTAGCTACAGGGAAGGGGCGGGGGAAGCTGTCATCCCCCTCCTTCCCAGCAGGCTGTCCTGCGCCCGACTGCCAGGGAGGGAGCCCCATGAGGTTGGGCTGTAGGTTGGTGGGCAGCCCAGGCAAGGGTGGGATTGCAGGGCAAACCCAGCACCAGCCTGCTGCCTGCAGAGGCGAGCTGACCGGGCGGGGTTATGCGGACAGCGCTGCTCTGACAGGTGCAGCGTGTCTGCCTGACAGGCGCGGCCATTGCCACTTTCCACATTACAACGTATGTCCCTATAAGATGGAAGCAGTGGGAGATCTAACACACATGGAGGAACAAGCAATGAGAAGAGGGACAGAGCAATATCTGAAGACACTGGATTTGAAGTGATGTGGCCACAAGTCAGTGAATGCCAGAGGCCACCAGAAGCTGGAAGAGTTAAAGAAAGGATTTTCCCCTGGAGTCTGGAGGGAGCACAGTCCTGTCAACATCTTGACTTTGAACCAGTGATACTGAACTTATGACCTCCAGAAATATGAGCAATAAATTTCTGTTGTATTGAGTCACCAAGTTTGCGGCATTTTGTTACAGTGGCCTCCTAAAGCTAATAAGAACCATGTGAACTTGACTCAATAAGAATCACAGTACAAAGCGCCCAGAGTAAACAGCCATCTGTAACTCTTTGTAACTTCTGTTATGGTTTGGATATAGTTTGAGTGTGTGTCCCCCAAGGGTTCATGTGTGGAAATGTAATCCTCATTGTGAGGTGTTAAGATAGTGAAAACTTAATTCAACGATGGATATTTAGAGGATACTTCCTTTAGGAAGTAATTCTTAGGATTAGTAAGGCTGTCACAGAGGAGTCACCATAATTGGATAGTGGTGGCTTTATAATAGAGAGACCAGAAAAGACAGGCAGACACATACACACACCCTGCCCTGTGACGCCCTCCACCATCTGGGGACGCTACCAAAAAGAAGACTAACACCAGATATGGGCCCTCACCTTTGGAACAGAACCATAAGCCAAAATTACCCTCTTTTCTTTATAATTTAAGGAATATGTCACATTGGTTTATTAACAACAGAAAAGGAACTAATACACCTGGCTATGCTTCAGGAACATTTGTGGTAGTTTATGGAGATTCACCAAACATGTTGTTAACACAGAATAAATAGGCAAAAATGTAAAAAAACAAGGGTAGATACGCAACAAGCTTTATGTGTCCACAGGTGGCCCTCCATACCCACAGGTCCTGCATTTGTGGATTCAACCAACCATGGATCAAAAACATTTGGAAAAAAATATTGTGTTTGTAATGAACATGGACAGACATTTTTCTTGTCATTGTTTCCAAAACAATACAGTATAACAACTATTTATATAACTTTTACATTAAATTAGGTATTTTAAGTAAACTAGAGGTGATTTAAAGTATGTAGGAAGCTATGTGTAAGTATATGCAAATACTATATTTTATTGAAGGGACTTGAGCACCCCATGTATTTTGATATCCATGAGAAGTCCTGGAACAATGCCCTACTGATAGGGATGACTACGTGTGCTTGTGTGTGTGTGAGTGTGTGTGTGTGTGTGTGTACAGACAAATATATATATATACACACATGACTGTGTGTATGTGTGTGTGTGTGTGTATGTGTATATATATCTATATATATGTGTGTATATATATACACATGGGGTGAGGCAGGTCAGGACCAGGTTAGTCCTTCCGTGCCTTTTGGGGGTCTGCAGAGATAGCAGACTGTAGAGGTCCTAAAGGGTTCTCCAGTCATATATATATATATATATATATATATATATATATATATATATGAATATTCCTTGCCACAAGTCAACTACAAACTTGGTTCTAAATTTTTTAATAGCCAACATGTAAAGGAGGTCTTGTTTATATGACTCAGTGGATTTCATATAAAAAGAAGACAAGCTGGGCGCCTTGGCCACGCCTGTAATCCCAGCACTTGGGAGGCTGAGGCAGGAGGATTGCCAGTTCAAAGCCAGCCTCAGCAACTTTGCGAGGTCCTAAGAAACTAAGTGAGACCCTGTCTCTAAATAAAATACAAAATAAGGCTGAGGATGTGGCTCAGTGGTGGAGTGCCCCTGAGTTCAATCCCCAGTACAAAAAAAAAAAAAAGACAACTCCACAGAAACATAGAAGACAAGGTAAAATTTTCTCCCAAAAGTTCTGTAACCAAGGATGTTTTTTGGACTGTTGTTATACATAGGATTCTCATTACTCTCAGTGTAAATGTCACTAATCACTAGATCCAAGGTGATAAGACTGCTTGCTGAGTTGATAACATATCAAAACTTAACTTCATAAACACAAATTCTATACGAGGGAAGACAATGTCAAATGAATTCCTTCTTAGTGTACAACTTACTGATTTTCCTTAAATTCCAGGGTGAATTTGAGTATTTATGAAAGGCCTTGAATAATGCTCAGAAAATACTGTTTTCTCAACTGATCAAACATTCGGTAAGTGGTGTAGACAATGTCTATAAAATGATGCTTGCTTGGAAGCAGATTTAGCAAGGAGGAGGTGGGTGGCACCTCAGGGAAGTGTGAAAGCCTCTATTGTCAAGTAATGCCCTTGGAACACCTAAGATCTGAGTTCGATGGGGGAAAAGGAAACAGTGGACGAAGGGGCTGACAAAAGAAACTGCATTTCATCCTCCCATCAGAGTACTGTCAGGTCGACTGACGTTTGCATCGGAGAGCACCTGCATCACCACTGCTTCAGAGCTCATGGAAGCCGCTTTTTAGACACTCAACACAAAACGAAGCGGGCGAACCCTGCAGGTCCTTGCAGGAAAACCAACCACCCTCACCCTTCCCACCCAGCACCGCGCGCAGTCCTCCGCACAGGCAGAGGCGCTAGCCTCAGTGCGCAGGCGCTCTGCATGACCTCGAAAGCCTCGCCTGGGAGAGGAAGCTAGTACTCCGGTTGTTACCCGAGCTCCGCTCTAGCCGCCAAGCTTCCGTTTCTCTACTGCTCCCGTCGCAGACTACGGGAGCTCAGAACTGGCTGGGGGCGGACCTTCGGGGGCGGGCCTTCCGGGACGGGGCGCGTGGGTGAGGCAGGTCAGGACCAGGTAAGGCCGGCCGTGAGTTTTGGGGGTTTGCGGAGATAGCGGCGATGACTCCAGAGGTCCTGCGGGGTTCTCCAGTCGGGTAGAGTCTCCAGGAATAGAACCAGTCCACTTCATGAGTGACCATCCCACAAACACCTCGGCCTTTTCCGGCGCCAGTTGGGGAATTTACCAAATGAAAGACGCCTGCGTTTCTGCTGCCGTAATTTCCTCTCCGGCGCAGTGAACTCTCCCAGATTCGTTAGCGGTGCAGGGCTCACTTTCTCTGCTCACCCGGCGGCCGACTGCATCGCAGCTTGTGGGGTGGGGTGTGGATTAGTTTTGTTATCCCCTTAGGAGAACTTTTGTGCAGCGCCCAGTGATCCGAACGCCTGTTGACCTGACAGTACGGTCGGCGGCTTCCATCCCAGGGAGGGGGATCGAGTCATGCAGAGGGGACTCGGGGTTATTCTTGCTGAACTGAATAAAGCTAACATAGTCACTGCCGTCCGTGCCCCTGCGAGTTAGTACAATAATCGGTATCGGGCCCTGCGCGGTGGCACACGCCTGTGATCCCAGCGGCTCGGGAGTCTTGGGCAGGAGGATCGCAAGTTCAAAGCCAGCCTCAGCAACTTAGCTAGTCCCTAAGCAACTTAGACCTGTCCCAAATGAAAAAATAAAAGGGGTTGGGGATGTGGCTCAGTGGCTAGGCGCCTCTGGGTTCAATCACCAGTACCAAAAAATAAAAAAATAAAAAAATTTAAAAATCAGTACCGGGCAGGAAAAATATAAAAGCATTCTGAGTGGTTGTTTTTCTGTGACAACACGTGAGCACAGTGTGTGCATGTACCTGAGGTCCTGATGGGTGGGCACTGTGCCATAAATTTTGCGTGTCAGTCGCACAATTCAGTGAGGTGTATGACTGTCTCCATTTAGTAGGTGAGAGAACCGAGACAAGGAATAAGGACTCCTACAGAAAGACGTGGACATTAAAAAACACTAAAGGCTCCAATCAGCTGGTGCTCTGTGCAAACCAGTGGGTCTTGAGAAACTCAGGAGAAATCTTTTTTCCCAGCAACACTTAAAACACACATGCATATTTCCGTATACAGCTTTTAAGATTGAAGAACAGGCATATCCAGGTTAAAAGCTTCTGCACTTCATTTTCACCTCTGAAAAAGAAAAGACGAGCCTAATTCAAAACCAGTTATTAAAATAAAACTGACCTTTAATTCCATCAGACTTACTGAAAGATCAAAGAATCTTGCCTTTTTATGTCCAAGAAAAAATATGGACTTTTTCTTGTGTGGACCTAAATTGTTTTGCTTAGCATATTTGAGTGTTTTTTTTTCTTAGCATTTTCAATTCCAGTTTTTTTCTCCATACTGTAATTTTCTTTAGTTCTTATTTAAAGATACCATTTCAAAGTGACTATTTTGTACTCCATAGAATGGTTTTATGTGAATCAAAATCTAATTGACATGTAAATTATTTGCTTTTTATTTTAATATCAAAACAGAGCCATCATATTTTTTAAAAAAGAATTTTGGAAGATTCTATAAGGAAATATATGAGGGTCCTAGAAAGAACCAAGGCTTTTGAAGTTTTTTTAAATTTGAAGCAGGCAGTTTTAAAAAGCGGCAGTTTAGCAGTCTTAGGACCTGTACTTAGGGATAGCAAAACCTTTTATCCTTTTTGTTTTGTTTTGCTTTGTTTTGTTCTGTTCTGTTCTAATAAGTATGCCAAGCTGCTCTGTTTTTCTCTATCAGAGACATATGTATCATGCTTTGTGGAGGGAAACTATGAAGCTGTGGTGTTAATAACTAAGCATTTTCATTTTCTCCCTGTTTAGCAAGTGGTTCTTTGCTTTGAGTAAAGGACCCAGGTTTGAAGAGGCTTATTCCCTTTTTCAGTCATAAATTTTTTTTAAGACTTAGGTTTTATTACATAACCATGTTCCAATGGATTATAATCTGACCTTATTACTTAGGAGTTATATTTCCCAGTAATCTGCTTCATTGCAAAGTGGGCATGGAGATAACAGCCTCATGATAACTTAGCCTCAGGGACCACGATCTGAGTGAGTCCCTTCCTCCTCTTTGCTACCTGTCAGTTTACCAAGGTGCTGGTCCCTCCCCTTGTTTCTAGGCTGTCTGGCTTTGTAAATGAGAATATCTTTCCAGGGAGGTACAGGTGTAACTGTATGGATTATGTATCTTTTCTTTTTTTTTTTTTTTCCATGATTAAGTGAGGACAAGTAATCAACAAAATTGTGTGTGTGTGTGTGTGTGTGTGTGTAAGGAAACTTGCAAACTTGCGTTTAGAGTTTTTCCCCTTTTTTTAGGTACTATTTACTAAGTGCCACTGTCTTACTCATTTCTCAGTCTTGCAAACTTTGTTTTCAGAAAAAGGAAACTCAAATCTAGAAAAGATAGGTAACTGTTCAGAATAACCCAGGTAATAAATGACAACAGAGCCAATCCTCAAACCTGTCCTTGGGATTCCGTGCTGCCTCTATTTAAAAGTAAAGTGATTTGGAATTCAGACCATGTTTTCCTGAAAACATTGTAGCAGAATAATTGTTCCCAGACTAGCTTCCAAGTGTCTATAGAAATACCGTGTAATCAGAGTAGGAATCTATTCTGATGCTATAAGGGTAATTAAGCAAAACAAGGTAAAGTTAATGAAACAGTTTGTTGTTATTGAACTAGTGTTTGGAAAAAGATTACTTTAAAGATGGAAGAAAGAGAAAAGAAACTTTTTGCATCTTCCAAAAGTGACTTCTGGATAGTTGCAAGTCTTTGAGAGGCTTATGGCGCAGACTTGTTACTATTTTTCTACTAAGACGTTAAATTATTAATGGCCTTTTTTTCCTCATTGATAAAAACATAACCGTAGTCCTAACAGGTCCAACCCCAACCACTATGCATCCACATAATGCAGCATGAGTTGGGAGAGAAGTGAATAGAAAAGGAAAAGGGAAGAGCAGGGCTTGTAGAAGATCCCCAGATTGGGGGCTGGGGAGACCTTGGATCCAACAGTTCTCTCCTTGCTGGCCTTCAGGTGGCGCTATTGACCCAAGATTGCTTGGTTGGTATTCAAAATGGGAAATGGTTTGAAGTTGACATTCTGCAATTGGTTTACGGTCAGCCTTTCTTTTAATGGATCTTGAAATGGGCATTAAAATCTTAATTTAAACACTATGTTTGTTTATTTTCTTGCAAGCAAGATTTTGAAATTTTATGAGATAAACAGAGCCCCCACCCCACACCTGACATGCCTCCTAATTTGTGTGTGGGAGATTCATTTCTCTGCTGGTGGCAGTTCTGTTGGCATTCTTATTTCTTCCCACTCTCAGCATTTTAATTTTGTACTCTTTTCTTTTTGATAATCTGATCTAAATAGTCTGTAATTCACCATTAGGGGTAATGGGTGAAAATCTGAATAGCTCTTTTAGCATGTTCCTGTTTTAGAGTTTTTGGTATAGTTCTGTGGTTCTTCAGGATGAATTTGTGACTTTTTTCCTTTGGAAATCAGCTCCTTGTTATCCCAACTGAACTACCCCCTTTTGTCAGCAAAGGTTTTCGTTTCATTATTAGAATTTCACGAAAATTGAAATATTCCGTAAGCAGTAACCCACATCTGATCTAGAATATAATAACATTGTTATTCCACCAGCAGCAGTCTTAATTTTTATATATCTTCTCTGTACTTTTTGATGTCCCTTTTTTTCCCCCTTGTGACACTGAGGATTGACCCCTCTGGCACTCTACCATTGAGCCACATCCCCAACCCTTTTTATTTTGAGACAGGGTCTCATAAGTTGCCGAGGCTTGCTTTGAACTTGCCATCCTCCTACCTCAGTCTCTGTAGTCACTGGGATTACAGGCATGTGCCATTGCACCCAGCTTTGATGTCTGTTAGCTGTAATTTTTGTGTATCATGTTATCAGGTTTGTGTTCATGAGCATGTTTTGCTAAGATTGAAGCCAGGGCCTTACAGTTGATAGAGAAGCTTTACCACTGAGCTATGTCCCTACCCTTGTGGTTATCATCCTTATACCTATTTCAACAGTCTCTGCCTCTGAGGAAAAAGTTACTGTTTTCAGCCAATAAGAACCTAGCTAGTTTGCATTAAGACCAATAAGTAACATCACAATTCCCAAGGGCTTTCTGTGCAGGAATAAAATGAAATTTTGAAATGTTGATCCTTATTTGAGCTGTTGAATTTTTATTTCTGTAGGACTACTATCTTTTCCTTGAGTGGCTCTCAGTCTCTACAAAGAATTCAATCCAGTAACCTAGAAGCCAAATGACCTCATAACTCATTAGCAGTTCTCAGAGCCATCTGGTGCCCTTGAGGAAAATAGTGTTCAAAAGCCTGATAATAAAGACAACAACAGCGTAATTATTTCTCTGCCATGATTACACCTTTAGATGGCAAGCAGTCAGCATATTTATTTGCAGATTGCTTAGGTGGTTGTTTTCTAAAGGTATAATAACAAAGCTGTGGTAGAATAACTTGTTTCCCTGTCCTCTTCATCCAGCCTGCAAAATGGATAAACTATCAGCAGATACCTGCTGATACCACAAAGTTGTTCATTTATAAAAAGGGCAGTATATCAAAGAAATGATGGTAAGTGAACACAAAATGTGAAAATTCCAAATGAAAAGCATGCAAAGGAAACGGCTGTTTGGACTGGATATTTCTCATCTCCAAAGCATGTCTTGCCAGTAGGGTGATTCATGCGTGGCTTGCTATATCTTCATTTTCTGAAATGTTCATTAGATAATCTCAATTTCTTATACTAACCTGTTTTTCTTTTCATTTTCTGTAGGGTGTCTCCTAGCTGCTCAAGAAATGTCTTCACTTTCAGAATATGCTTTGCGCATGACTCGTCTGAGTGCCCGGCTCTTTGGTGAAGTTGCCCGACCAACTGATTCCAAATCCATGAAAGTAGTGAAACTATTCAGTGAGCAGCCACTGGCCAAGAGGAAGGAGACTTATGACTGGTATCCAAATCACAACACATATTTTGGTCTCATGGGCACACTCCGTTTTCTTGGCCTCTACAGGTAATGACAAAAAAACACAAATAGCAGATGCTCTTAGCAGATTATCAAAAGAAAAAATCAGCCTTTCAGCTAATAAGTTGGCTTTATCCTTACATTTCTGTGGTTCTTATTAGCGAGCCCAGGTAGTTCAAAAGGTGTGGTTTGTGGGAATTGGTTGCTGTCAAAATATCTGTATAATAAGCAAACCAAAACAGGAAATACATGCTTATTGGCAAATAATTGTGTCTAAAACATGTCTAATATTGAAATTATACTGAGCTGTAGAGAGATTTTTAAATATTCATTAACCTAAAAACTCTAAAAAGGATGCAGAGAAAAACTGGTCCAAGTGCTGAGGAAGGAACCCCAGGACTGCTGTGGTTGCCCAGGCAGCAGGTTTTTGATGAACAGAGTCCCTGCCCCCCAGCTGTTCTGCCTCTTGGAGGGTGTGTGGGAGCCTCCTTTCTCTGCTGTTGGCAGTGTTGTTGGCATTCTCATTTCCTCCCACTCATTTCTGACATTTTGTACCTTTTTGATATATTAATTTGATCTAATTAAGCTGTAGTTCACCTTTCAGGGTAATGTATAAATCACATAGCTCTTAACACCATGCATTTGTATGTTTGGGCATATTCAAGAAGCTAGTGTTCAGGACTGTACACCTCTCTAGAAAAAAAACAGATCAAATACCCTTGTAATCATTTTTTGAAAAATATTTTTAGTTGTAGGTGGACACAATACCTTTATTTATTTTTTTTATGTGGAGCTGAGGTTCGAACCCAGTGCCTTACTCTACCACTGAGCTACATCTCCAGCCCCTATGTAATCATTTTTCTTTAAAATTTTTTTCTTTACCAAACTAATACATGTTCTCATTACAAAGAATTAAAACATTACATAATTATATAGCATTAAAATACATAGCATCTTTTTAAAATTGTAACATGTTTTAAATGGACTTACTTTGGACAACAATAGAAAAATTGAGACCATTCTTTCTACTGTGATTAAAATTTTTAGTGCAGCATGATATTCCAGAGAGCTAAAGGTTGGTTTCTATATTGATCCAACAAGTATATCTTAAGTTATATGTGCGGATACTTAAGATGGCAACTAAGGGAACAGCAGAATAGAAAATGGAATAGGTTTTCTTAGTTAATATATTACAGATTATAGTCCATGATCTATTTTGAATGTCTGGAATTACTTGGGACTATCTCCTCTCCCATTAGTCTGAACTCAGAAAATAGAAACTAATCTTATCATTAGATCAAATAAAATATTGAGAGCCAGATCTTCTAAGATTATAACCCATAACAAAATCACATTCAACTATTTTAAGGTCTGTGTGCAGCTGTTTCCATTTGTTTGAAGAACAAACATCTGGCATGTTTGGAGACAGGGAAAAAATACTTAGCACTTAGTTATCCAAGGAAAAGCAAAATTATTTTCATGTATTTAGTCACTAGTTGTAGAAAATGGTACCTCTAATGTAGGCCTCCTGTGATGTCAGGCAAGATTAAACTACACGGTCCCTTCAGTAAAGAGCATCTGATTCAAAGGCCTGCAGACAAGGGAGGGAAGCACAGGTTCCCAGCAATAACTGATTCAGTTAAGAGGAGCTGGGTTGTATCATCAACAGAGACAAACCTCCCTGCCTTTGTGGAACTGTTCTTCTCTCCAAGGGTTGACAGGCATGGGGAAGGGAAGGAAGAAGGGAGGAAAAACATAACAAGTAAGTAAATTATGTGATATATTACAAAGTTAAAAACACTATTATGTAAAAAGGCAGAGCTGGCTGAGCAGGATTCAGAGGGCTGACAGGCCCTACTGGGTAGGGAGAGGCCTTGTTACAGCATTGAACAGGACAATCAGGGTCAGCTGCATCAAGGAGATGAAATTTAGGTAAAGGCTTAAGGATGGTGAGTGAACCATGAGGAAGAGCTTGCAAGGCAGAGGCAAAGCAGAGCAAAGGCCCTGAGGCAGGAATATGCCTAGAATGACCTAGGAGTAGTGCAGACTAAGAAAACAGTGGGGGAGGCAGGAGACAGGTCACAAGTGGGGAGTCTCAGCTCCTATGGGGGCACAGGAAGCAGGTGACAGGTGTCTGTGGGATTTTTGCTCTGGATGAAAGGGGGAGCTATCTGTAGAATTGTGAACAGAAGAGTGACATAATCTGACATATATTTTAGAATTGCCCTGGCTGCTCTGCTGAAATTATTTGGCATTTGTAGCTAATCCTGAAGAAGTCTGTTCTATGTTATCCATCATGTTCATGGAATGAAACATCAAATTCTATAAAGCCCCTAGAGGGCAGAAATTTGAGCCCAGCAAACCCTTCTAACATTTAATTCATATACCATTATCATTCATACTTTGCAGATGAGAAAACTAAGGTATAGAGAGTTAAGGTCGTTTATCCAAAGTCACAGAGCTAGCAAATGGTGGAGCTGTGATTGGAACCACTTGGTTCCAGTGGGTTCCACAGCTTACATGTTTAAGCACTATGCTCTTCTTCAAATGGTTGGTCTTAAGATGTAGGCATTTTAAACAGTGTCGTCAGTCTTTAACTTAGATACCCTCCATATGTATAAATAGTTGTAGCTGCCTTGATTTCTATAGTATCTCTTTTGATCTGGCTTCCTTCTCCCTGAGGCTTTCCCAGCAGCCTCTTTATGTGAGGTATCCACTGCCATTAAAGCTGCTTCCTCCAGACATCTGCCCTTTTTAGTAGATACTGATTCCTCGGGCAGTCAGGGTCTCTGTAGCTACTGAACCCTACACCTGCTTTCTGCTCCTCTGAGTGTTTAGTATTAATGTAGGAAAATTTGAAGGAGTTACTAGTGAATTTCATAATTACATAGGGTTTCCTGGGCTGGCCTGGGAGGTTAACTGCTGTTTGTGGCATTGTTTCTGTGAAGGAAAACTAACTTATAAATGAAGTTTTGGAACCCAACCCACCTCTATGTTGGGAACCCCTTATACTTTCTGTTCAACAAACTGAGAATGTACCCTGAAAAGTCAAGAATCAGTAACCAGAACAACCTAAGAAACAGGGATAGATTGGTGTGGTTTTTCAATATGATAAAAAATAACTGGTTGACTATTTTTCCTTCATTCAGAGATGAGCATCAGGACTTTAAGGATGAGCAAATGCGTCTAAAGAAGCTTCGTGGAAAGGGGAAACCGAAGAAAGGAGAAGGGAAAAGAGCAACAAAAAAGAAGTAATGTTGGCCCATCAAGAGAGAAAATTTCTTCCTCAGTGATTATGAGAAGAAAGTATTGCCTTTCCATGTGTTAATGGAATGTAATCCACCTCAGTGAAGGTTACTTGGAGAGACACAATTCCCCTGTATTGAAGTCTAATTCAATTAAATGGTAACTGGTTGCCAGGTGGGGTGGCACATACCTAGAAGCCCAGAAATTTGGGAGGCTAAAGGAAAAGGATTTCAGGTTCCAGACCAGCCTCAGCCACTGAGAAAGACTCTGTCTCAAAATTTTAAAATATGAATAAAAATAAAGGACTGGGGATGTAATTCAGTGGTAAAGTACCCCTTGGTTCTCTCCCCAGTATCAAATAAAATAAAAATCGTGACTGGTTTCTTAAACACATTCTAATTCTGCAAATGTCCCTGATTTTGTAATCTGAGGTTTTCCTGATTCTCTAATGGAATGAATACATAAATTACTGTTTAATGACTTGTTTGGGTGGGGATGGGATGTTGAGGGAGTGGAAGGGAAACCTCATTAATTGAGTGCCCTGCAGTTCCTTCATCCCTCCCTCTTTCTTGCCCACTTATCCACCCCTAAACTTTCATCTTTCTGGCCACTCATCCACTGTCTCCACCACCAAGCTCACAAACTTTATATGCATCTCCACCTGCTCCTTTGAGGATTTCCAAGTGGAATAAAAGGCCATTCTGGGAAAGGAAATGTTGAATCCCTACTATACACAAGGTACTGGAACCCTGGTAACCCAGTGGTTAACAAGACAAACAGTCCCTAACTCATGAAACTTGCAATCTTGTGGGGAAGGCTAATACAATTATGTATAGTTGTATTAACTGATACAAAGGAAAAGGCTGGACTTCTGTGAGAGTGTGAATGGATGTGGATCCAGAGAGACTGCCAAAGGCCCAAACCTTATTAAGGAGTTTAAAGAGAGCCTTCCTAAAGAAATATTTAAGCTGAGCCCTGAAGGATAAATAAGATTCAGACAAAAAAAAAAAAAAAAAGATGAAAAAAGTGTTTGAGGCAGAAACAACACCATTTGTAAAGACCTAAGGTAAGAAACTTGTTAAAAGTTTAAAACACCCATGGACTGGTTCATTATTGGTCATAAGGAAACAGGCCAGAAATAAAGGGCTTTGCAAGTTCTGTGGAAAATCTCTGATGTGACCAGTTTAATTGGAGATCAATTTGTGTAAGACATTATTCCTATTGGAGATGACTACTGCACACATCTGGGTAGCTAGTTCTGATTTTACTGTATTTAGCACTGAGTATCCAAAGAGATTGTAAAGGTCTGTTTTTTTCCTCCGAGAGTTGTTCTGAATTTTTAGCCATGCCCAGTAAGTTTTGTAAAGTATTTTTTTCTCAGTTGTAGAGAAAAACATACATATGACAAAATTTAGCATCTTAACCATTTTTAAGTGAGCAGTGCAATAGGGTCATCCTGTACACACATTGTGTTACTTTTTAACCTGTTACTACCTCAGGCAAAGAAAGCAAAATGCACAGGCTAGAGTACATATAGCAGCTACTCTACCTACAGTTGTCTTTCCCTGCAACACTGAATGATTCCTGATCCCAGTACATGTATGTAGACAAACATGATGTTTAAAAATGCATAATCTAGATGGTACAGCTATGGCTTATATTAGAGCCTGTTTATTAAAAAAAAATAATAATTGCTGAGCGTGTGGTGCACACTTGTTATCCCAGCGACTTGGGAGACTGAGGCAGGAGGATCTGAAGTTCAAAGCTAACCTCAGCAACTTAGTGAAGCCCTGTCTCTACATAAAACATAAAAAAGGGCTGGGGATGTGGCCCAGTAGTTAAGAGCTTCTGGGTTCAATCCCTGGTACCAAAAAAAAACTACCTAAAACCGAGTGATTTGTGTCCGATAGAAGTGAATTCAAACAGAAGGCTGAGAATCCATTCGTTTAAAACTCCTCTCAGCATCTCAGCACCTGCCATATATGCCTAACACACAACAGTTGTAGAGAATATAGAAACTAATAGATTGTTCATAAGATTGTATGAATGAATGAGTGTGTGGTGTGTGTGTTTTGTAAAGAATACTTGGGAATTTGCTTAGCAAAGTGCAGACACATTATTATTGGCCAATGTAGCTAAATCAGGGATAGGTGAATGTGGAGCCAAGGAACAGGATCTCAGCCTGAACCCAGTATAGCTGAGTGATTGTTCTGAATTATGTCATCTTTTGAAGAAGGCCTAAGTGCAAGAACTTTGGAGAATTAGCGTGATTATTTTGGAGAGTAACTGCACTAGATGCCAACAGCAGACCTGAGTCAGGAAAAAATTAGAGAATCAGTGCTGGTTTAGCTGATTAAAGAGACTTCAGTGAGACTCATATCCTAAAACTGAGGAGCCTCATCAGTGTTCGATGGGAAAGTTTGTAAATAACCGAGCTGTAGATAAGTGTGCCGCTGCTCCATGCTAAAAATCAGAAACAAACTAAAATCTATTTGCCCATAAGTTATACCCTCAAACCAACTGTTAGAATACCACACGATTCAGCATACGGTGAACTGCAGCGGACCAGCTGGGAAGTAAGATGAGAAGGACATTTCAGGACAGAAGTGCCCAAGGGTTCAGATGAGGATAAGTACAATCAGAAAAAAAAATCTCAACTCCAGGTTTAGACTAGCCAGATTTTTTTTAGCTGGAGTTTGTCAAAACTTAAACTATGCTTTCCCTTCAATGTTTGGTGCTTTGTGTGCATGGAGGTCTTTGCCCCTGATTTCTGTATGGCATAGTAAAAAGAGGCTGGGGGTTTTATTCAAAAAGCATGGGCCTATGATATTTACTTGCTGTGTGATCTTACAATACCTTCTCTGAACCTCTCTGTAAAATCATAATATTTTACTGGAGTAACAAAATGTTAAGGCATTTGTGAAAAGGACTGTGTAGTAAAAGTTTACTCAAATGTTTTTATATAGAGTACTTTGTGTGACTAGTAAGAATTGCTCTTCCTAGCAGATTTTTCCAAGGCAGTGTTGACAGATATCTGCTAAAAAATATAACTCAGTGCTGGGGTACGACTCGGTGGTGGCATAGCATGTAAGGCTCTAGGTGTGAGACCTGGGCTCCATCTTCAGTACCACACACACACACACACACACACACACACACAAATATTTTAATTAAAAAATATTTTTTCTCTACATTTAAATGCAGCATGGTAAGTTCTAGAAGAGAACGTAGATTGGAAATATTTATAAAATTGTTTATAAAAACTTGTTTTTTCCAAGTACAACATAATAAGTAAAAGCATAATGATGCTTTAATTTATAATACATTTTCAAAGAAAAAATACAGCAAAATTTTAAAGTCTTCTTTCTTCAGCACATCCCTATTTCTTCCAAAGCTTTTAGGTGCCTAATGTTGGAGATTTTTTGCTGGAAACAAACTTCAAGAGCAACAGATAGGATTTTTAAAACATCTTTTAACCTGCCAACCTTGTTCATGGCCCTTTTTCTTAAGTACTCAAGAAAAGTTGAATTATTTCTTTTAAAAAATATCGAGGCACTGGAGGTATAGTTCAGTGATAGAGCACTTGCCTAGCATGTGTGAGGCCCTGGATTTAATCCCTGATACCCACAACCCACCCCCCCAAACCCCCAAAAAAAACCAGAGCCAGAAAGGTGGAACACACCAGCCCTCCTAAGCAACTTAGCAAAGCCCTGACTAAAAAAAAAAGATAAAATCAGCCAAACAAACAGTGATACATTCAAGAAGACTTAGATAAAACAGAAATGATAAAACCCTAGATATTGAGATAACTGGAAAAACAGTAAAACTTTTACACTGAACTTAAAACAATAAGATGTCTTTTAAATGACGCAGGCAGCAAAATGAAGAGAGAGGTCATAAAACTGATGTGAGGACTGGCCAAAGAAACTACCCAGACACAATTTCGTAAGTTACTTGAAGATGTGGCAATAACACAGGTTCATGTTAACCCATTTTGTCCCATCGTTCTGGATGTGGAACATCTATAAAAACATAAGTATAGTATGTAATGTAATTATATAGTGCATAATGTAATAATAAGAATATAATTATAACGTAATATAAATATGCATAAATTCTAGATTATTATTTCAATGTACCTGTGTAAATTTTGTTAAAATAGTTACAGAACTGAGAAGTTGGGCCTAGATGGCGTGAAGTAGAAATTAGAATTAGGCTAAAGTAGATTCTAAGATGCTTTTTCATTCAATTTAATGTGTCTTCTGAGAGAGAACAGATTCATTTATGGAATGCGTTCTGTATCCCTGGTACAGAAGACCTAATCTCCTCCTAAGAGATTAGGAGAGAATTTAAATTGGTGCTGAGTGCAGAATAATTTCAAAAAAGTCACAAAACTATCCATTGGCCCACTGTGTTTAGAATAAAAACAACATTCTAAACAAATACTGAAAGCCTTGGAGAAAGCACAGGTTAATCTAAAAAGAATTCTAGTCTGAGAGTAACCATGAGAACTAGCTGGTGCATTAAGCACCAAACTAGTAACAAACAAGTTAATATAATTATTTAATAAAGAGTTAGAGGTGGGAGAGAGAACTGTGACTCCAAGCGGGGAAGGTAATGAATGCAAGTATGTCAGCCTTTTGGGAGCACTTATCACATGTTATGCATTATGCTTCATAGGTCATCAATGATAAGTGGCCCTGTTTTACAGGTGAGGAGTCAGGCTTAGGTCTTGTGCCCAAGATCACACAACTTTAAGTGTCTAGACTGAGCTTTTAAATTCAAGCTGCCGGCTCCAAAGCCAGTATATTTGATCACCATACTCATGTGTAGGATTTTTCACAAGTATAAAGAAAAGTTTAAAGCAAATAGTGTGCACAAAGATCCATAAACAACCATAAAACCTCATGTTGGCAAAAGTTATAAATGGCAGGCAACCTTAGAATCACAACCTTAGTGAACCAATACTGGGTCATCAGGTTCCCAGTGGCCTTTCGTGACCTAATGATGTAGCCCTGATCTCTAAGTCTGAGAATTATCATAACAATAATTACCATTTGTTGAGTGGGTTACCATTTGCTAGGCACTCTACTTAACTTTTTCTACAAGTTAAGAGTTATCACATAATCCCTACAGCAGCCCAATGAGATTGTTTCCCCATTTTATATCTGAACTTAAGTTCTAAACTCTGGTTATGCATTAGAACCACATGGGAGAAGTTGGAAGATCCCTGTTCCTGGTCCCTTTCCAGACCAATTAGAGTTGGGCAGGGAGGGAGAAATATTACATCATTGGTATTTTTAAAAAGCTCCTTAGGAGGCTCTGATGTGCAGCCAAGGTTAGGAAACACCGTGGTAAAGCAGTATTTCTCAAACACAAGTATTCCTCAGTATCATCTTGATGGCTTGTTAAACACAGATGAGTGGGCTGCCCAGCGTGTTTTATTCTGAAGGCCTCTGGTGGGGCCCAATAATTTGCATATGTGTAGGTTCTCAAGAGTTGCTGATGCTGCAGTCTGAGGACATACTTTGAGGACTGGTTTAAAGTAACTTGGCCAAAATCCCCAGCAGCTAAATTATTGTGGCCCCTGACTCTAACTTCTGGCCACCCTGGATACTCTTCCTAACCCAGAAGGAGCAAGTCTTTTAAAATCTAACAGCAAAATACAAGATGTCACACTTAGGATTAATATGAAAAGGTTCATGAAACTAGTGGAGTGTTATAAAAGAAAATTTGAATAGATATCACATATACATGAAGAGGAAGATTAAATATTATAAAGATAATTGCACCCCGGAGCAGGGTGCCCATTCAAGCTGCTTGCTACTGTGAAGAAGGCACCCATCTGCTCCTGCAACATCCCCATGGCCAAAGCTGTTGCTGATGCTATTAAAATAAGCCTTGGACTACAAGGAATTGATAAAATTATTCAAGATGCAAAATGTGATGTGAACATTATAAATGACAGTGCCACAATTCTGAAACAAATGCAAGCATCACATCTCGCTGCCAGAATGCCGGTGGGCTGCGGAAGGTGGGATATACAGAAGCAGGAGATGGGGGCTGGAGACGTAGCTCAGTGGAGCAAACTACCTAGCATACACACAGCCCTGTGTCCAGTTCAACACCTAGTACCAAAAAGAACAGTAGCAGCAGGAGGAGATGGCACACATCAGTGATCATTACCGCGGGCTCTCTTTTAAGATACCCATACTCCCCTTCTTCCGAAAGGGAGCTGAGTATATAGCTCAGAGTATGTGCTTAGCATGCATGAGGCCCTGGATTCAATCTCCAGCATCAGAAAAAGAAAAAAGAAAAAAAAAAAAAAAGAAGGAAGGAAAGGATTCATCTAAGCATTATTTCCAAGTCATTCCAGGAGGCTTTGGAAATGGGTATTGAAATCTTGGCTAACACATCTTGACCTGTAGACTGAGTGACAAAAACTTTGTAGTAGTTCAACTTCATAAAATTCAAAGGCTGTCATTCAGTACTCAAGTCAGCTTCCTCTAATGAGTATAAATGCAGCAATGAAAGTGACTAACAGCCATTGCTACTAGTATGGATGTGAGAGGTATTAAAAACGTCAGTAAAGTTGGTGAGACAATTGATGACTTAAGTTGGTGAAATGGGTGGTTCTCACGCAAAAGGTGGCAAATTCTGCCCTAACAGGAGTTGAAAAGGCTCAGATTAGACATACTCCATTTTATCTGCTGTCAAAACAGATGTGGATAACCAACTCGCAGTTCTCACTGCTTCCAGATGGCTCAAGGGCTGTGAGAGAAGAGAGCCTAAAGCAGGTGCAGCAAGTTTAAAAAATGGAAACTAATGTCCTCATACAGAAGGACTCTGAGAGATGCTCCTAGTGATCTTACATTACAGTTCCTGAACAAAGTGGAAATTATGGTAGTTTAAGGATACTGAGAAAGAAGACATTGAATTCACTTGTAAAATAACTGGAACCAAGCCTCCCATTTATTTTGACCAATTCATACTGACATGCTGTGTTCTGCTGCACTGGCTGAAGAGGTCAATTTAAATGGTTCTGGCAGACTGCACAAGATTACAGGCTGTTCAAGCCCTGGAAAAAGTTATAATTGTTCATGGTTCTAACAAATTTGGATTGAAGAACTGAGCCCTCCATTCATGGTGCCCTGTGTGTTATGTGCTATTTGCCGAAGAGAGACCCGATTACAGGAGGTAATGCCCCCCCACCAACTTCCACCTCCACCCCTGCAAAAAAGGCAACCCTTTGGTTAACTGAATATCCAAGAGCATCGAGAGGTTTGGGGACTACTGTGTTCCTGTCTTTCAGATTCTATGCAGGTCATTCCATCTACACTAGCGAAATTGCTGGCCTGCATCCCATTACCACAGTAACAGAACTGAAAAATCAGCACGCCCAGCTGGGAAGAAACTACTGCGTTAATATCTAAAAGGTGGCATTTCCAACAGTTTAGAGAAACTGGTTGTCTGGCTTTTGTTAATGTCAGGGAGCAAGCACTCCAGCACTGAGCTGCACCCCCAGCCCTCAGCAGTGCTTTGGCCCTAGCAAGTGAAACTGGAACATTCTGAAAACTAGGGGTGTAGTAAACACTTGATAATCTGGATAATACTTGCTGGTCAGCGCTGTTATGTACTGTCTTGGGTGTGACTGAAGCAGAAGGAGAGTCCTTGATTGGAAGATGGTTTCCTCTATGAATTTCTGAGTGTAGATTTTAAGGCATTTGCTTGAAATTCTATTGCCATGATTTAGAGAAAATTAATTAAATATATTAATAAAAATATTTTTAATATAATGTTTAATTTATGTCATTTATTTTATAATTTTATCAATATTTCAGTAGACATTCTTGGAGTGTGATAAAATGGGTCAAATTTTCAAAATCCGCTTGGAAGAATAAATATGAAAGAACACAAGAGAAATTCTAAAATACAAGAATAATGTGGGAGCCAAATCATACTTGAAGAAATTATAAAATTGAAATTCATTTTCAAAATACTGATATCAGTGGTCATGAAGAGAGATTTCTATACCCATGTTCATAGTAGTGTTATTCACAAAAGACAAAAGGTTAAGCAACCACAGTGCCCAATGATAGATAAATAAATAGGTAAAATGTGATACAAATATAGAATGGAACATCATTCAGCCTTAAAAAGTTGGAAATTCTGACATACTTACAATGTGGATGAACCTTGAGGACATTACACAAAGAGAAATAAGTCCATCACAAAAAGGAAAATACTTTGATTCCACTTATATGAAGTGGAATTCAAATTCATAGACAAATGTAGAATGGTAGACAAAATGGTAGACAAAATTCATAGACAAAATGTAGAATGGTAATGTGACTTGGTGGTGCGTACCTGTAATCCACAGTTCAGGAGGCTGAGACAGGAGGATCCAAGTTCAAAGCCAGTCTCAGTAACTTAGTGAGGCCCTAAGCAACTTAGACTCTGTCTCAAAATAAAATATAAAAAGGACTGGGGATGTTGCTCAGTGGTTAAGTGCCCCTGGGCTCAATCCCTAGTACTAGAAAAAAAAACCATACAATTGGGTTGCCAGATGTTGAAGTAGGAAGCATGGCTTGTCATTCATTGAATATAGAGTTTTTCATAAGATAAAGAGTTGAGGAGATTGGTTGCCTGACAATGTGAATGAACTTCATACTACAGATTAGTATTTTTAAAAATGGTTAAAATGGTAAATTTTATGAGTATTTTACAATTTTTCAAAAAAATTTAGATACCAATACTGATTCAAGAAGATATCATTGGGAAAAAAGACATAACACAGAAATGGTTTCTATAATTAATAAATATCAAAGTACCATAAAGGATGCTTCAAAAATTAGGTAATAAGTGACACTGGGACAATTCATTGGCAATTAAATAGGAATAAAAAGCAATTTTGGTCATTACCTCATACCATACACCAAATAAATTTTGGATGGGTCAGTAATCAAACAGGAAAAAAAAAAAAACATCTAAAATGGAAACTAAGTTTTTCATACAAGGTTACTTCTCTAAATTCAAAGTAACAAAAGAAACCCAAAGGAAAAAACAAGACAATTCAAAATAGGTTCTTGGGAAGACAATTCCAATAAGTGGCAGAGTAGGAAGGATCGGGAATCTGTCTCCCCACTAGGACAATTGTACAGGCAGAATCCAGAGTCTACTGAAGGCTTGCAATGTCCAAGGGAAGGTTTAGATGGTAAATTACAGTTAATCTGGGTCAATTTCAGCTCTTGGTAAGGTAGCAGTTACCCATCCCCACACCCCACCCCCCTGGCAGGCAGCTGAGCACATGTTCCTAGAAAAACTACACAGGAATTGCAGGAACCAGTGCTCCAATCACTGCTTCTGAATACAGTGGTGCAGACAAAGAAGTGGGTAGCCATTATTGCTGTATGCAGCCCATTGATACAAGCTCATCCCCCTCCAGGAACGCCCAAGGAATTTAAAGAGCTAGTGCCCTTTTCCCCCCTTCTTTAATTTCCCTTATTTTCATGTTTTAGACTTAAAGACCAGCACACTCAAAAGCCACTGCATATATAGGGAAAATTGGAAAGTGGCCACAAATGTCCAAGGAAAGGCACAGGGTCAAATGTAAATGGGTTAAATTTTTCCAAATAAGAGACATAGATTAGCAGATAAAAACATATGATCTAACTATATGCTATGTGCAAAAGTCTCACTTTGGATCTAAAAATACCGATAGATTGAAAATTAAAAGGTGGAGTAAGGGGGCTGGGGATATAGCTCAGTGGGTAGGTAGAGTGCTTGCCTTGCAAGCACAAGGCCCTGGGTAAATAGTAACTAAAAGAATATCACCGGGCGTGGTGGCGCACGCCTGTAATCCCAGTGGTTCGGGAGACTGAGGCAGGAGGATCACGAGTTCAAAGTCAGCCTCAAGCAAGGGCAAGGCACTAAGCTACTCAGTGAGACCCTGTCTCTAAATAAAATACAAAATAGGGCTGGGGGTGTGACTCAGTGATGGAGTGTCCCTGAGTTCAATCCCCCAATCCCTGGTTCAAAAAAAAAAAAAAGAATATGACCCTGCTGCTGAAGTTCTACAGAATGAATGGAATATCCAAACTCACTTGGATCAAAGAATAAATGATTTTTATAAATGTATTTTTTCTCAGTATTTTAGGAAAGAAAGCAAGAATAAAAGAGAAGGGGAAAAAAGGAGTAAAGGGAATGAGGAAGAAACATGAATTAAAATTTATCTGAACTGACCATAGGATTTAGTAAAACTGGAAAATTGCTTGCAGCAGTGTATTTGGTATAATCTTATTCAAAAAGAATCTAGTGCTGGGTGCAGTGCCACATGTCTATAATTCTAGCTACCTAAAAGACTAAGGCAGGAGGATTAAGGCAAGTTCAAGACCAACCTGGGCAACTTAGCAATAACCTATCTCAAAATAAAATTATAAAGGGCTGGGGATGTAGCTCAGTGGTAGAACACTTGCCTGGAACACGTGAGGCCCTGGGTTCAATGCCCAATACCACTAAATTAATTCATTAACTAATTAATTAATTAAAAACAACCTGGCAACTTGTATATATATTAAGCCACTTAATAACATCCATGGGCTTGGGGTTGTGGCTCAGTGGTAGAGCACTTGCCTAGCTCATGTGAGACCTTGGGTTCAATCCTCAGCACCACATAAAAATGAATAAATAAATGTATTGTGTCCATCTGGAACTTCAAAAAAAATTTTTTTTAAATAACATCCCTGCCCCTTGATCCCAAAAGACTACTTAGCTCCAGATCTTGATTTCTAAAAGCAATTCTCCAACAAAAGGAATCATGTCTCTTGAACAAACAGTGGGTTCCAAGGCTGAAACAGGTAAGAAAACAAGTTATGCCAGAAAGCAAAGTTATCCCCTCAAAAGAGGATGGAGGACTTATTGAAAGGGCACAAGGGCCAACCTAAAAGAGTTCCTAATTTGAGCAACAAAATAAAAAAGATAATACTGTATTAAGCATAATACTATATTAAAATAGTACTGGGTTAAAGTCCAATGATTAAAATAAATATCATTGGGTTCATACTGTATAAATAAATAAAGTGGGGAAAAGGGACAGCTTTACTTTACAGAAGAATTCTAACTTTAAAATTTAAAGAATGAGAGAAATAGAAAATAATCATTAGAACACCAGAGTAATAATTGCTAGGGGAGGCTAAAATTAGTGGGCAAAAGTTTAAGGAAAACCAGAATATATGCATGCTCTCAAAATATCTTCCTCAAATAAATATTACTAGCAAAGGAAGAAAAGTCATAACTTCATGATGGAGAAACCAAGCAGACAGCATAACTTGTTTTCTTACCTGCTTCAGCAATCTGAAAGGTGTGAGTCTTACTATGCTAATAAGGTAAAGTTAACTGTGGGTTACTTTGGTGATTATTCCACTCACGCATTTGCCCCTCACCTCCTGGAACTTCCCTTTATCACCAGGGAAAATCTTTCATATTATTATTTTCAGAATAGAGCAGACCCTGCTCTGCCTGGTTTTGCTGGCCTTTCTGTTGACCACATAGTCTCAGAAGGCTGAGTTGACTTTCCCAGACTCCCATCTCCTGGTGTGTTACCTCACTCCCGTGGCCTTGACAGCACTTAGGGGCTTTTGAACCCCTGACTTTCTAGTACGCCTCTTAAACCCCTAAGACTGAAAACTGGCTTGGCTCTTATTATCTTTTGAGGTGACCCTCAGTCCTAAGGGATACTGTTTTTCATGAGGATACCTGACTGGGTCACCATGAACATAATTTGTCTGACCCACAAGATATTTTTAGAAACTGATTTAATAGCCATATTTAAAATTAAGGGATCTTACATAAAACCCAGCTATCTAGCTTCTCTTTTAAAAAGAAGAACCAGAAGTCATGGGAATACTGAATCTATACAGCTGCCCTTTGGGGGAATTCGAACGTTCCAGTCCTTGCCAGTGCCCATCTCCATATACTATCGGGCTCTTTCCCTGTCTACTTATCTTATTTCTGTCAACTTCTAGACCTTCCTGCAGACTTTCCATTCTTTAGACTTATCTCAGGACGCCCGTGAAGCAGCCAAGTCCATATGACAGCCTAGGCCTGTGGTGACAGGCGTCTGTCCCTGATCTATTTGCTGTCAAAGGAGCAGGCTCATGAGGGGTGCTACTCTGAAGCCCTCAAGACCACTAAAGCATCCAAGTTCCAGTTCCCACATCCCTAGTGTCAGTAACTGAGAAAAGATAGGAAAATGTGTCCTGAGGAAGGGACAGCAGATTTGGATCATTTCTGCTCTGTCCTGTTCCCTAGCATTTTGTCACATTGAAGTAAAAAATAAGACAAAAAAAAAAGGTAAAAAGTCCAGTGGACTTTTATGGAGAAAATGGACATATGTGAGGGCTGGGGCCGAGGTGAGAGGAGAAAGGGACTGAGAGTCTCAGGACAGATAGCTGTCAGGGAACAGAAGCCTACAGACTTCCTCTCTTGCAGTGTGAATATGCATCTTATCTGCTCTGGTAGCAAGTACAGTTCAGATCGCTGGCTGTGGAGCACAGGTTCCAGCTAAGAAAGTCATCTTGATTCTGGTCAAGCAACAGCAGAACCCAGCCAGGTGGGTGGGTGGCCAACAGGACAGGGGGAACTGGTCTGACAAGCAGCGCACCCTGAGTACACAAGGGGCTGGCTCAGTCTGGGTCTCCAGCCCGACGTGACAGGTTGGCCAGGGAAAATCAGTGGGATAGACTCAGGGAGAGCCAGGCCCTCAGGCAGCAGTGACCCCCAGAAGCCCCTGTGCGGGAGGCTGGTGAACCAGGGCTCTGCTGCTACAGAGTCAAGGGCAGTGCTTTTGCTGTCTTTCACAAGCAGTTAGATTCTGGATGGAGAGGCGAGGTGCAGTGGGAAAAGTGAAGGTGATAAAGTCACCCCCATGTGAAAGTCAAAAGTGGATATGACATGTCAGGATTTAAGTAAAGCAGAACTGAAGATGAAATCATGCAAATTTGATTTATACAGTAGCCCCCCACCTAATGCTCAGGGGTTACATTCCAAGACCCCCTGTAACCATGGGCAGTAGCAAACTCTATATATACCATGCTATTTCATCTACATGACACACCTATGATAAAAATTAGTCTATAAGCTAGGCACAGTAAGAGATTAACAATAATAAAGTAATAAAATATAGATACATATACAAATACAATATGCTACAAGTCATTTTAAACTTATGAATTTTTTATTTCTGGAATTTTCTTATAGATTCTGTTTGCCCACAGGCAATCTAAAGTATGGAAAGCAAAACTGCAGGAAAGACTAATGTATCCAACCTTCTAGAAGAACGCTGGGGAGAGGCAGGCTGTGCCTAAACTGAGTTACTGCTTTTTGGAAAGGAAACTACTGCTTTAGAAAATGCTTTTTTAAAAATTTTTTTTAGTTGTTGATGGACACAATACCTTTATCTTATTTATTATTTTTATTTGGTGCTAAGGATCCAACCCAGTGGCCAGGCAAACCTTCTATCACCTGAGCTACAACCATAGCCCCTAAGAAATGCTTTTTGAGTGCAAGTACCAAGGTAGATTGACTCTGCTTTCTTTGTACCAGTAAACAATCTACCCAGAATGACCATAAGACACAAACTGATGAATAATTTGTTCATGC
This sequence comes from Glaucomys volans, assembly GCA_020662805.1. Lineage (NCBI taxonomy): Eukaryota > Metazoa > Chordata > Mammalia > Rodentia > Sciuridae > Glaucomys > Glaucomys volans. The sequence continues at coordinate 166,585 of JAJEJO010000846.1, forward strand.
CAACTTCTCAAACTAAATCAGGAGCACCTGGACACATGGACATCCCAAATCATATCAGAGACACCAGACAAGGGTGCTTATCCACTCACCAGACACAACTCCCTCACCTAGGACCTTAAAAGAAGGAGTCCCCCAAGAATAGACAAGATGGCACTTTTATTCCATCACCTGCGTTTCAGCTCAGTGCACTTTTGACTGCACAGCCCACTCCAAGAGGACACCTCAAGTTGATGCTCCAAGTGGATATTCTGAAGCTGCCCACTCTCTGGACCTTCTGCCTTGATGATTCTGTGAAATTGGTTCTTTAAAATCCTTATCTGACTACCTACTGTGACTCTGACTCTGCATTCCTATCTGCTGTCTGCCTGTGCTCTGGGCACAGGAGCCTGTAACCCTTCGGCTGTCTTTGACTCTTTTTCAGTCTTTTTGTAATATATATATAGAGTGTGTGAAGCATATGTGAATTGAATATTGTAGATATTAGAAATCAAGATTGGAATGGAATAAAAGAACTTGTGATTGCCTGGCTAATGACTATCAGGTGATCCACAAGTATTCAGTGGATTGCAACTACTGACAGTGGTGTAGTTTGGGAATTTATTATTATTCACTGTGGAAAGATACAAACGTGTTTGGTCTATGTCAACGGCATAGCCCACTCATGACATAAACCTATTTTGTAAAAATTGAGCCTTATCTATTCTGTTTCTTCCTTTCTCTGGATCCCTTCTCTTCTTTGTGCTTAGCTCTGGGTGGGAGACTGGTGGAAATAAAAACATCCTTTCCTCCTGGCACAAGACCTATGCTGATTCTTTTTTCCGAAGTACCTGGTCAGTGTGCATCCATCAAGGGCATACACCCCTAGGATGGGCTCAGCCACCTCCATCAGCATCATCTCCAGGGGCTTCTCTGAGTTAGCTGGCTGGAACACAGCCCAGGAATCTGCATTCCCAATGAGTTCTTCCACATAATGAATGCACACTCCAAAGTATGAGAATCCCTATTTTTGAAATTCTAGTGGAACCACAACTAAGAAAGAAACCTCAGTTCCAAGGGGCTTTCTTAGTGAGCCACAAGACATAGGTGTCCAGATGCCCTGGGTTCTGACCTTGTGCTGGGCGGGGACATATCAAAGATGTCTCGAATTCACTTTGCACTGTGGTGTCCTCCTAACCATGTCCCCGTCAGCCTCTGCTTTTATCATTCCTTTCAACAAGCTCCAACATCTGTCTGATTTTATTCTTGGTGAGTCCTTGATGTTAACAATTGCTGAGCATTTTCGTATGATCTCACCTCTGCAATGGTCTCTATGTGGGTCATGTTTAGCACCCAACCCCTGGTGCTAAATTCCGGCCATGTGGTGTGCTCCAGATCATCTGTGGAAGGCGTAGACTTCATTAGGGAAAGGAAGGCATGAACAAAACTACCTTTCTTGTGAAAAATAATCACTTGATCTTTCTTCCTCCTTCATTAGTCCTATGAAGTCTCTCCACTACATTTCACAAACAGCAGGGAAGATGAAAGTGAAGGAGGGCTTGATCTCATTTGGAGATCACAGTATGCCTCTCGCCCAGCAGGCGAGCCTTCCAGCTTTTGCCTGACCGCAGGTTCTGATTGCACATCAACAACCCTCACTGGCGCCAGTGCCCCAAGAAAGGAAGGCAGGGCAACCAGGAGAGGCAGCGAAAATTAGAATAAGTGGAAATTAATCCAGACTAATTATCAATTATGACCACCCCAAAATGTCATTTATTGTTACATGTTCTGCAAAAAACAAATTCAACTTCTATGATAAAAAGTAGTTTGTTTTTGTTTTTGTTTTTAGAAAGAACAATGTCATTAATTCAAATCAGGGCATCCCAGGTTGTGCAGTTATTTTCTCAATAAAAATTAAACACCTGAGAAAGTATTATCAAAAGAACTCAAAATGGTGATCTGGTTTATGTTTTCCTGAGGATTATTATTCTCAAGGAGCTACAACCAGTTTAAAAACGTATGACAATCCAATGTGTCCTACTTTCCTTCTCACTTCCCACGACAACCCCCAGACTAAGGATTTCAGCACTGCCCAGCTACCTGGATCCAGGAACTGACCTAGCCAGTCTAAACCTTTCCTCTGCCTTCCCTACAGTGCCAGCTCCCATGTCATCTGGGCAGGTAACCCACAGGATGAGTCACTCTCTATTTACATCCCTGGCTGATTCAGGTACAAAGAAGAATCTGAAATGCTATAGTCTCAAAAAGAGAGACTTCCCATAGTTTTAATTAATTTACTCATAGCAAAAGGCAAATTTGCACCCTCCATCTTTCTCTTAGGTTGTGCCAGCTAGCAGCCCCAGCTGAAATAACAGTTTAATAACAACTGTGCTTACAGCCTTTCTACTCCAAGTGTGGTCTGTGAAACCCATGGAAGCTCATTGGAAAAACAGAATTGCAGGCCTACCCCAGGCCTTCAGAATCAGAATCTGTATGGAAAGGAGACCCTCAGATGATTTATATGCACATAAAAATGTGAGACCCACTGACCTAGGATTTATACTAACCTTCAAAGCTCTTAGAGGTCACAAGTGTACCAGGGATCCTTTATGGCTTCACTCGTGCAATTCATTATTCTCTCTGCCTGGAAATATCTTCCATTATGTCTCAACAACCTGGCCAACTCCTGCTCATCCTCCCATGCCCAGCCCAAAGATCATATCCCCATCGAAACCTTGCTGATACCCTGCATCAAAATTAATTACTCCATCTTCTCTCCCTTAATATTTTATATCTATATTCCTTTATTTTAGAGTTGCATAATAGTAAATCTTTTGCCTTGTGAAGATTTTCATATTTTAACCTTCTGTCCTCTAAAAACTATTATATTTTACATATTTTTAATTGACACATAAAATTTTATATATTATGGTGTATCATGTGTTTGGTTTGTTTTTTGTTTTTTGGTTTTTTTTGGTACTGGAAATTGACCTCAGGGGTACTTGACCACTGAGCCACATCCCCAGCCCTATTTTGTATTTTACTTAGAGACAGGGTCTCACTGAGTTGCTTAGCACCTCACTGTTGCTGAGGCTGGCTTTGAACTGCAATCTTCCTGCCTCAGCCTCCCTAGCCACTGAGATTACAGGCATCATGTGATGTTTTGATACATGATATACATTATTTAATGTTCAAATCAAAGGGTTATTTATTTATTTTTATATTTTGAGTTGGGATCTTGCTATGTTGTCCAGGCTGGTATTAAACTCCTGAGCTCAACTGACCCTCGTGCCTCAGCTTCCCAAGTGCTGGGACTGCAGGTGCGCACCACTGCACCCAGCTTCAGAGTGCGCATATCCTAGTTTACACAATCATGCAAAATACTTCCATTGACCTGGAAACAATTTCTGAGCCTGTTTCACTGGGGAAACCATTTCTGCCCCTGCCCCTGCACACACACCCCCCTCTTCCAAAGCACCACAAACCCCCTGCAGATGAAAAGCTGGCTGACAGAGCAGATATTTTTAGGGAGGATAGTGGATGGTATAACAAGAAAAATATCATTGTATTTTCATTTACATTAAGCCTTTCTTCATAGCTCCAATATTTTCTTGTAGATATATAGCTGATTTTATTGAATCAGTTGTGAATAAGAGACAAGAAAACAGCAAAGCAAGTAAAATAGAAGATAAGTAGTGATCCAAGAGTCACAATAATGAACAGCCGTATTCTTAAACACACCAGAAAACATGCAAGTAATTAAGGGCACTTAACAGGGTTGGCAGAACCCCCCAGGTTAACAATGAACCCTTGAGAGATGGTAGTCATGTACCAGCTTGCAGAAAAGAATACACCAGCGAGGCTCTCGTTAATACACAGGGTGGCAATCACGGCTCTGTGCTGGCCAGCTGGGCACAGCGCTACGCAGATCTCGGGCCAGAAGAATCACTCAAATGGCAAAGACAGATCGGTCTTAGCCATTGTTCACACATTCTGAGCAACACATGGTTTGGGCAGTAGTAATGAAAAGAAGCTGTTTAGGTGAACTTTGCTTTCTGAAGTGGTCCTTGCCAAGAGATTAACTGTGAATATCCTCTGACTCAGGAATTCCACATGTCTAAACCATAGAAATAGTTACAAATACACGAAAATGTCAATCACTGGAGTTTTTTAAGAGAAAAAGGAAATAATTTACATATTCATCAAAAGGAAAAGTATTAAATAAGTCGTACTACACGTAGATTCTGGATATAATATACAAAGCTTAAAAATAGGCACATGTATGTATGCACTAACATAGGAAAATATCAATGATACAGACCTTAGAAAGTTGTAGCAAGATATTCTACTGTAGTAGTTAAGTATGAACCTACTAAAAATTACGTGTAGGAACACACAGAGAGACACAAACATATACATATATTTGTATATGCATAGCAAAAATTTAGAAGGCTACTCACTAAACTTCTCAATGTGATATCTAAGGAAAGAGAGTAAAAGAATTTGAAGTCACTTTCCCTTTTACAAGAGATACACTTGTGTGTGTGTGTGTGTGTGTGTGTGGTGCTGGGGATTGAACCCAGGTCCTGTGCATGCAAGGAAATCACTCTACCAACTGAGCTATATCCCAGTCCAAGTGATTCACTTTTATATTGAGTTTTGTAAATTTTTATTTTGACAAAATTTCAGATTTACACCAAGTTGCAAAAATAGTGCAATTACTTAATATCCCTCACCCCAGACTCCCCAAATATTCAAATTTCTCCTCCACCTCCTTTCTCTCCAATCTCTCTCTCCTTGTGTATTGTTGGTAGGGTATGTGTGTAAATTTTAAAAACTGAGAGTGAGTTGCAGATGTGACTCCCCTTTACCTCTGAGTACTCCAACATGCCTTCCCTAAACACAAAGACATTCTGTTACATAACCATGACATGATTACCAAAATTAGGATAATCATGAAATTAAAATTGATAAAATACTATTAGCTAACCTAAAAACCATTTTTAACCCAGAAGAGATTCAGCACACCTGTAGTCCCAGCTACTTGGAAGGCTAAGGGGGTAGGTCCACAAGTTCGAATCCAGCCTCAACTATTTAGCAAGACCCTATCTCAAAAAATAAAAAGGGCTGAGGGTGTAGCTCAGTGTTAGAACACCCCTGGGGGTTCAATCTCCAGTATCACAAAACAAATTAAATTGTACCAATTGCCCCAATAATAACTTTTATAAGAAAAGAAAATTCCAGATAATGAACTAGATTCTATTATTGTATCTCTTTAGTCTCCTTGAATTAGAAAAAGTTTCTCAGTTTTTCCTTGTTTTTCAGGACCTTGACATTTCTGATCAACATAGTCCAGTTTATTCTAATGTTCCTCACGTTGAATAAACAGTACATGAGATTTTCCTATATTATTTGTACAACTTTGTGTAAATCTATAATTATTCCAAAATAAAAAGTTTAAAAAAAAAGAATGTTCCTCACTTTGGGTTTGTGGGTCAGGTTATCAGTATGGTCAGCAGTATCTCTGAAGAGATGATACATTCTTACTGCTTCTGAATGGGTACTGGAGGATACTCATTTTGTATATATGTAAAGCACTTGGACCTGCCTGGCATACAGTAAGTACATGTTAGCTATTATTACTAATATTATTTACCCACCATTGAAAATGAGGTAGAAAGGAGCTGGGCACTGTGGCTCATGCCTGTAATCCCAGCAGCTTGGGAGGCTGAGACAGGAGGATCACAAGTTCAAGGCTAGCCTCAGCATCTTAGTGAGGGCGTAAGCAACTTAGTGAGACTCTGTCTTGGAAAAAAAGAAAAAAGAAAAAAAAAGCTGTAGCTCAGTGGTAAATTGCCCCTGGGTTGATTCCCAGTCACCCCCACTCCCAAAATGAGGTGAAAAAAAGTATGATATTAGAAATACTATAAAATTTAGAAATGTAGAAATATTATCATCAGGGAAAAGTAGATACTTAATAGTTGTGTTTACTTATAATTACCATTATAAGTAATTTTAATATTCTTCATGCTTCTTTAAGTTTTCTAATTTTTCTATAATCATCATGCATTACTTATTTAATTAAAATCGTTTTAAGAATAATAAATAAGTGCTCTGAAGTAACTGAAAAAAGTGGATTTTTCCTTCCCAAGAACACAGATGCAAAATCAAATTGTTAGTGTCTCAGGTCTCAGATTCAATGGCACTGACTTATGGATTAGTAGATTATAATTTCTCCACATAGGTAGTTATTGCCTTACTAAATATAAATTTTGAGGCCTATTTGAGACTATAACATATACTGTCACTTTTCAATTTCACTCAAAAAACTGAAATTTTATGTTTTTCCTGTAATTAGGTTATATGCCACCAGGTGGCAGTAGTGCCCAGTCACAGTTGATTTATTTGCCTAGTAAGAATTTCGCTGAAGTATTGGAGATTTAACTCAGTGATAGAGCTCTTCCTTAGCATGTGTGAGCTCATGGATTTGATTAGGGATGGGGAGCAGTTACATGTGTTTTTATTCTTCACAATATATCAAATTTTTTATTAAAATGTTTGAATTTAATTGAATATGGTAGCCATGTCTTTATATACATACTTAGATTTTAGTTGTAGTTGGATACAATGCCTTTATTTATTTTAATTTATTTTTAGGTGGTGCTGAGGATTGAACCCAGAGAAAGCGCACCACCACTGAGCCACAACCCCAGCCCAGTAGATGTGTCTTACATAACAAAATTTTAGAAGAAAATATAAAGGTTAAGAAAAAGAGAAATGGCTTCATAAAGTCAAATGGCCTCAGGAATACCAGTGAGAGCTACTTAAAGGCATAGCACTGCTTTCTCCTTCTAGTACCCCTACAGCTAGGAGGTTCTGGGCTTTTCATAGCTCTCTTGATTTGCCATTTTCATATGATTACAGAAAGCAAAAAAGCTCTGCTTCTTAGTCTCCTCCTAACTGCAGGATTTTTAAAAGTCCAAGTTTTAGAGCCCCAGAGTTTAGAGATTTAGCCAAAACCCCCATGTTACAGCTGATAAAATTGGCATGTCAAGAGCTAGATGTTTTGTCCAAAATCCCTTGAAGATGTAGAACTAGACCCAAGTTACATAGGACGCTTGACAAACATGCTCAAACAAGCACATGTGTCGACTTGTGAAATTTGTGGTCACTTCATCAGACCAGGCTCACAAAGCCAGCTCGTTACAAATCAAGTTCCTCTTAGTCACGATGCTTGCAGTTCAGATAGGTTAAAAAACAAAGCCTACTTAGTAGCTGTTAGACTAGTCAATGGGGTTTTTCCTTTTTCCAAAGGAGAATGATTATGGAGACACATGTTACAATTTCAACTAAAAAATAAATGTGCTTGCTGAATGTATAACCAATGCAAATATTTAAATAATCAACAATGTCAAAATAAAAGACATCATTACCTTATGTACATGTATGATTAACAATAATGATATGAATGTACATCATGCACAACCATAGAAATGAAAATTTGTACCCCATCTGTGTACAATGAATCAAAACGAAGTCTGTAAAAATAAAAAATAAATTTTAAAAAAATCTTTAAAAATGTACACAGACTCTCAGCATTAAATATTTCCTTGGGTCTTCATTATTCCAACGAAGGCTTTCATATATATATATAAAAATGCTAAATAAAATTCATATGCTTTTCTCTTGCTAAAAAAAACAAAAGTAAGCAGTTCAGCTTTGTAGGCTTCACAACTACACAGCTTACTTTCTATGCCCCAAGACTTGAATTTTCCATTTAGTGAGCTGCTGGGAAGACCTTCCGAGGCAACTTTCTTTCTGTCTTTCTTTTCTTTCTTTCTTTCTTTCTTTCTTTCTTTCTTTCTTTCTTTCTTTCTTTCTTTTTTTCTTTTTTCTTTCTTTTTTTTCTCTCTCTCTCTCTCTCTCTCTCTCTCTCTGCCACTAGGGATTGAAGCCAGGGTCTTCACTCATGCTAGGCTAGTATTCTATCAGCCCTCCTCCAGTTTTTAAGTTCCTTTTGAAAATAAGCAACCCCGTATTCTGTAAACCACAGCTATCTTACATCATCATTCCTTAGACCTGTGGTTGCTACAAATTTCTTCTAGACACTTAGAAAAAAGAAAAGAGAGAGAGAGAGAAAGAGAGAGGGAGAATGGAGAACATGAGTGTTAAAGTCTGTCTCTCCAGGATGAACTTCATTTCAGGAAAAGAATTCTCCAGCAACTTCCTTCATGTCACCTCCAACGCTTCATGATCAGCAATATATCATGATGGTGATATATTCAGACTTGGGGGTGGGTATCTTTGTGTGTTTTGCACTTAAAATAGTTGATGTATACACAACGAAAGAAAATAAAAAGAATCCATCTACAGTGGGCATGCCTGTAGTTCCTGTGACTTTGGAGGCCAGGAGGCCAGGGCAGGAGGATAGCAAGTTCAAGGTCAGCTTTATCAACTTAGCAAGCCCTAAACAACTTTGCAAGACCCTCTCTCACAAAAGAAAAGGTCTGGGGATGTAGCTCAGTGGTAAAGCACCCTGAGTTCAATCCCCAGTATCAGAAATAAATAAAGAAAGAAATATAAAAAGAAAACTTCACTCATTAAATCTCAACACTGGAGATAACTTTTTTGGGGGGAGGTACTGGGGATTGAACTCAGGGGTACTCAACCACTGAGCCACATCCCTGGCCCTATTTTGTATTTTATTTAGACACAGGGTCTCACTGAGTTGCTTAGGGCCTTGTTTTTTCTTTGGCTGGCTTTGAACTTGTGATCCTCCTGCCTCAGCCTCCTGAGCTGCTGAGATTACAGGTGTGCGCCACTGCAAATTTCTAAGGCTAAAAATGATTTTTAAAAAGGGGGGGGCGATGAGGGTATAGCTCAGTGGTAAAGCATGGCTTAGTGTGCACAAGGCCCTGGGGTTGATCCCCAGCATCACAAATAATAATAATAATAAAACAAAACAAAAGACCTAGGGGTGTAACTC
>JAJEJO010000846.1:175946-201556 GCA_020662805.1 Glaucomys volans
TGGGTCTTCATTATTCCAACGAAGGCTTTCATATATATATATAAAAATGCTAAATAAAATTCATATGCTTTTCTCTTGCTAAAAAAAACAAAAGTAAGCAGTTCAGCTTTGTAGGCTTCACAACTACACAGCTTACTTTCTATGCCCCAAGACTTGAATTTTCCATTTAGTGAGCTGCTGGGAAGACCTTCCGAGGCAACTTTCTTTCTGTCTTTCTTTTCTTTCTTTCTTTCTTTCTTTCTTTCTTTCTTTCTTTCTTTCTTTCTTTCTTTCTTTCTTTTTTCTTTCTTTTCTCTCTCTCTCTCTCTCTCTCTCTCTCTCTGCCACTAGGGATTGAAGCCAGGGTCTTCACTCATGCTAGGCTAGTATTCTATCAGCCCTCCTCCAGTTTTTAAGTTCCTTTTGAAAATAAGCAACCCCGTATTCTGTAAACCACAGCTATCTTACATCATCATTCCTTAGACCTGTGGTTGCTACAAATTTCTTCTAGACACTTAGAAAAAAGAAAAGAGAGAGAGAGAGAAAGAGAGAGGGAGAATGGAGAACATGAGTGTTAAAGTCTGTCTCTCCAGGATGAACTTCATTTCAGGAAAAGAATTCTCCAGCAACTTCCTTCATGTCACCCCCAACGCTTCATGATCAGCAATATATCATGATGGTGATTTATTCAGACTTGGGGGTGGGTATCTTTGTGTGTTTTGCACTTAAAATAGTTGATGTATACACAACGAAAGAAAATAAAAAGAATCCATCTACAGTGGGCATGCCTGTAGTTCCTGTGACTTTGGAGGCCAGGAGGCCAGGGCAGGAGGATAGCAAGTTCAAGGTCAGCTTTATCAACTTAGCAAGCCCTAAACAACTTTGCAAGACCCTCTCTCACAAAAGAAAAGGTCTGGGGATGTAGCTCAGTGGTAAAGCACCCTGAGTTCAATCCCCAGTATCAGAAATAAAGAAAGAAAGAAATATAAAAAGAAAACTTCACTCATTAAATCTCAACACTGGAGATAACTTTTTGGGGGGGAGGTACTGGGGATTGAACTCAGGGGTACTCAACCACTGAGCCACATCCCTGGCCCTGTTTTGTATTTTATTTAGACACAGGGTCTCACTGAGTTGCTTAGGGCCTTGTTTTTTCTTTGGCTGGCTTTGAACTTGTGATCCTCCTGCCTCAGCCTCCTGAGCTGCTGAGATTACAGGTGTGCGCCACTGCAAATTTCTAAGGCTAAAAATGATTTTTAAAAAGGGGGGGGCGATGAGGGTATAGCTCAGTGGTAAAGCATGGCTTAGTGTGCACAAGGCCCTGGGGTTGATCCCCAGCATCACAAATAATAATAATAATAAAACAAAACAAAAGACCTAGGGGTGTAACTCAGTGGTAGAAACTTGCCTAGCATGCTGAAAGTCCTGGGTTGGATCCTCAGCACTGCAAAAAAAAGAAAGAAAACAAATGAAAGATTGAAAAGTTGAACTGCATCAAATTTTAAATTTCTATGTACCCAAAAGATCTATGTATGAAATATAAGTAATCATTTGAGGGAAATACTAGAACTAACAGTATAGACTAAGGATTAAGTGAGCTTATACAAATGAGTCAGACAAAAAACAACTCTAAATTCTCATTAGATAATGGACAAAGACATGAACAGACAGTGCTCATGCAACTGAATGGTAAGCATTTGATAAATGATCAATTTCACTAATAACCGAGAATAAAAACTACAAAGATATGATATTTTGCCTATCTACTAATTTAGCAAGGATGCATTAAAGTGCAAATGTCCCAAACTGACATTCTTTCATATACTGCTGGTGGTGGAATACAAATACAAATTAATTTCCTTCTTTCTTTCTTTCTTTCTTTTTTTTTTTTTGAACCAGGGATTGAACTCAGGGACACTCGGCTACTGAGTCACATCCCCAGCCCTATTTTGTATTTTATTTAGAGACAGGGTCTCACTGAGTTGTTTAGGGCCTCGTTAAGTTGCTGAGGCTGGCTTTGAACTTGTGATCCTCCTGACTCAGCCTCCCAAGTCGTTTGGATTACAGACGTGCGCCACCACGCCCGGCTTTGGAATACAAATTTCGAATAAGAATTTCTCAGTGTGTTTAAAGAGATTTGACCAGCTTGGTGGCACACCAGGAATTCCAGCAGCCGGGAGGCTGAGGCAGGAGGATTGCAAGATCAAAGCCAGCCTCAGCAACTTAGTGAGGCCCTAAGCAACTTAGCGAGATCCTCAAAATTAAAAAAAAAAAAAAATTAAAAAGACTGGGGATGTAGCTCAATGGTTAAGTACCACTGGGTTCAATCCCTGCTACCCGCCTCCCACCCAAAAAAGGAAGAGAGAGTTTAAAATAGTCTATTTTCTGATTCTGTCATTCCATATTTTAACAATCTATACTAAAGAAGAGACAAATATTTTTATATTAAGATAATCAATGCAGCAATTCTCATTTAAGTGAAAAATTATTAACATCTAATAATAGGGGTTTAGGCAAATTCCATAAATAAAACATTAGTTACTCATTTAAAATGAGGGTTACAGATAATTTTTAAATAAGAAAAATGCCTATCCTATACTATTAAGTATAAAAAGCAGAGAATAACTTTTTTTTTACATTCATTGGAGAAAATTCTGGAAGGGAGTACAATTTTCAAAGTTAGTCATGGTCATGACTGGAAAGTGGGATTACAGTTCATTTTGTTTCTGCTTCTTTATGCTTTTCTGCACTTTACCAACTTTTTCTATCCAGCATGTATTATTTTTTTTCAATGAGAAAAAAGAAGATATGAAAGGAGAAGAGTCAAAGACAAGATAAAAATTGACAAAAGTATTTTGATTTCCCATCTTTCTGGGGGAAAAAAATGCTCTTCTGAAGACCCTACAAAGCCACCCTGTAGGTAGTGCTCGTTGGCCTGATGTTTACAGAGAGAAGTTGGTTTATTGCAATATTAATGTGGTAAATTGAGAAATGCCCTAGTTCCTGCCACATGACTTTATAGGGTGCTGAGCTCTCTGCAATAACATGCATAATAATCTTTTTAGCAATCCCTGCAATTAGGGGGTTGCCAAACTGGAATTGTTACTTATTTGAGACAGGTACACACACACATATGCATGCAAACACAATTGTAGAGATGCAGAACCAACTACCCCCCTGAAGAAAAACAGTGTAATTAGCTCTCCTTTAGATGGGAAGATATTCAACAACCTGAATATAAACAAATTTGGCACTTTCTTTTCCTTCATAAAAATTCAGATCTCTAATTTCCACCACACGTTAGTCAGAAGTCATAGATGATACCATCTTCTCCACAGAATCTGAATGCTTTGGACCCTGGGAGGAACTAAATTAATGGCTAGTAGGACATGGAGACTCACTCAACTTTGGAGTTGAAGAAGCAGTGAAGGAAGTTCTTAAGCTGCACCGTGAGAACCAGTTTTCTCAAGCAGAACTTAATTACAAGTGTACAATTATCAAAACATTTATGGAGAATGCTAATCTTACACCCACTGCTAGGTTTCTGTTAGGCTGATTTCCTTTAAGTGAATTGTTTCCATCCAGCCTGTGTGTGAGTGAGCGGGTGTGTGTGTGAGTGAGCAGGTGTGTGTGTGTGTGTGTGTGTGTGCGAGAAAGAGAGAGACAGAAAGAGAGGGAGAGAAAAAGTAGAGAGGGAGAGAAAGGGAAAGGGTGAGAGGGAGGGAGAGAAAGAGAGAGAGGAAGAGAGAGAAGGGAAAAGGAGGTGCAATTACTGCTATTTCTACTCATTATGGACAATAACAAGGTACCTCTCTCACCTTGCTTGTAAGGCCAAATATTTTCTCTCTGATGAGAATTCAAGCAGGACTACATTTTATGGAGTATCCAGTACTAGTCCAGTTTTTGTTTTAAATAAAAGAAAACCACTGTTTTCAAAGTTACACAGCTAAATAGTGGTAGTGGTTTTATGGGAACCTAGTTATATTCCATTGTTCCATTGCCTTAGTTGAATGGTATCCTTGGATGGTTTTGCCCCACCACTAATTAGCTGCATAAAGATACACTATTTAGATGTGCCTTTGAGTAAAAGAAAAATAGAAAATTAAGACAATCAAATGATTCTGTATGGGGGGATATGAAGGCACCTTGTGATATGAAGGCGCCTCATTGTTCTGGGATAACCATCTTGGGACTGATTTAGAGATGATCCTTGCTGGGGGTGCAGCTCAGTGGCAGAGTACTTGCCTCACACATGTGAGGTCCTGGGTTCAATTCCCAGCACTTCTGGGTAAAAACAAACAAAAACAGAAATGATTCCTGCACCACGGATCACAGTCCATACAAATGAGGAGTTCACACCCATGCTGGGTCAGGAAAGAAAAGGAGCCATGACCAGGTGAACGAGCAGCAAGGAGAATCAAATGATTTGGGGGAAAGGATGGGAGTAGGTGCAAAGTATTGGAGTAGAGCACACAGGTGGCAAGCATTCTGTTTCAACCCAATGCATTATCTGGAAATAGGGTCGTGGGTCTTTAGAAGAACCATAGGAGGAAAGTGGACAAGTACCAGTGAGCCTGCGAGTGCACACACACACTCAAACACAAGGCTTCTCTACCTTATAGCAGTGCTGATATGCAAACATACCCTTTGACCTCTTTCCTTTTCAACACGCACGTTTTCTTTACTGATCTGAATAACTTGTTTTTTTAGTTGTAGATGGACACAATGCCTTTATCTATTTTTATGTGGTGCTGAGCATTGAACCCAGTGTCTCACACATGCTAAGCAAACACTCTACAAATGAGCTCCAACCCCAGCCGCTGAATAACTTACTTGATCCCAAACACTTAATTCAACACTCCTTTAAAATACATTATCTGAGTTATCCCATTCCTTCTGCCCTCGCCCAGACTAGATTATATACTCCTCTGGCTCTCACAACAACATAGATGTGTCCTACAAAAGGGCTTTTCAGACTGCATGGCAATTGTCCATTCATTGGTTGGTCTCTCCTAAAGGAACCATAAGTTGTCAGAGAGGCAGGGACCTTGTCTTTTCCCTTTATATCCCAGAGGACATAAAGTAAATTGAGTAAATGAATCCATTCATTCAACACATGACCACTGAGCACCAACCCTGTGCTAGGCTCTGGGGACACAGTGAGGGCAGGAGGATGAAGTCCCTGCCACCACCAATCATGCATCCTATTAACGGATCTTGATACTCCAAAAGGTTCTCTGAAGGAATTACAGTTAAAATGATGGACAGATGTCAGATCAGTCTGACATAGAGTATATAAATAAATTCCTATTCCACTGCATTGTTACTTCAATTCACAACAGACCTAAGAAACCCTTACTATGATTTGGGTTTTCTTGGATGAGATAAATTTTATCAGGAGTGCTGACAGAGAGATAACACAGATAAGCTGTTCTGGGGCTGGCTATTAAACTTCCACAGCAACACCCCAAAGACTGGCATCATATTCATATAGTGGAAGAAAGTCGCACAGTCAAACCTCATTTAACTGAATTCTGTTCCTCACTCCTCCACCCTCCAACCCACCAGTGCTGGGGATTGAACCCAGGCCCTCGTGCATGCTAGGCAAGTGCTCTCCCACTGAACCTCATCCCCAGCCCTGAATTCTGCTAATTTTAAATTAGTGAACCACTCACTTAGAAACTTGGCTGACATTGGGCTGGGGTTGTAGCTCTGTAGTAGAGCACTTGCCTAGTATGCATGAGGCACTGAGTTCGATCCTCAGCACCACATGAAAATAAATAAATAAAATAAACATATTGTATCCATCTAAAAGTAAAAAAAAATCTTAAAAATCTAAAGAAAAAAAAAAAAGAAACTTGGCTGACATTGCCATGTATTTTGACATTGCAGTTTCCAGAGAGTCAGTAATAATAATGAACCCTCAAATAGCTCTTCAAAGTTTACAAGTTTTTTAAAAAAATATTTGGGGGGATGCTGGGAATTGAACCCATGGCCTTGCACATGCTCAGCATGAGGTTTACCACTGTGCATACCCCCAGTCCCACGTCTTTCATATTATTTCATTTAATATTAAGACTGTAACTGCTCTGAGATCTTGTGAGTGTTAGCTGTTCTCAGTAGGGTGTATTAATGAAGGTGAAGTGTGATGAGTCACGTCCTTCTTACAGTTTGGATGCTGAAAGTTCCCCCAAAGGCCCGTGTATTAAAAACTTGGTCTCCAGAGAGGCACTACTGGGAGGTGCTGGAACCTACTAAGAGGTGAGGCTTATAAGGAGGTCTTTAAGTCAATGGGACCATGCTTCCAAATGGGATTGTGGGGCCCAAGCTCCTTCCTGTTTTCTCTTACGCTTCCTGGCCATGAGGTAAGTAGTTTTGTTCTGCTTAGCACACGCCCAAAGCAACAGAAGCAATTGATCGTGAACTAAAACCTTCAAAACTGTGAGCCAAAATACACCTTTTCTCTTTATAAGTTAATTATCTCAGGTATTTTATTGTAGTTAAGGAAAGAAGACTAACCCAGTCGTACCTAAACTGAGTGAGCAGGCTATCACTCAGGTAGGAGTATTAACTTCAAGTGATTATTCAGGTGTTGCTCCATCCTTATACCATTTGCAAGCATCCCAAAAAAAAATTATGTTTTTTTTTTTTTAAAAAACTTCAGATTCCTGACTTTAAGAATACAAGAATCTTAATTCACTACTTATTTTCTCTTACCAGATCAAAATTTAATAAAATACCTCTTTTCAGTTAAGACCTCAAGGCTATGTAGATATCTGATGCCAAAATGAATGTCAAGACAGATCATCCTAAAGGTAGATATTTGAAAACGGGTAGTTTGCCTCTTAAAACCCCTTTACCACATTAAGAGCATAAAGAACAAATTGTTGAAAAAGAATTTCCAGAAAACTTTATTTGCATAAAGCCATGGTGGTGTTGTCTCTCCCCAGTTAGGAGAGTAGCACAGGGCCCTCCTCCCTTTGTATCAAGTGAGGAAAGAAGACACAGTGTGAATTTGTACCTGCCCTCCTCCTGGAAAATCCTAAAGCAGAGGAAGGCTGTTATTACATCCAAAATATGGTCAGAGTGGAGAGGAGGTGGTCTGTGTTCCCGGAGTGATTCAGAGCAAAGGATGCTTGAGCATGTTGAAGACTCACGACGGCCCTCGGTAGAAAGCCAACCTGGAATCATTTTAAAATCTTCCCTAGAAATCCCCAAGGAATGAAGGGACGTCAGAAAGCAAGAGCCTATACCAAGGCAAACCTTAGAAAAAAACAGAGAGAAAACTAGCCAAACTGTGGGAAACACTTCTCCTATAGCATGCAACAAATGTCCCCAGGGAGCCCCTGGAGATCCCACCAAGGAAAGTCCTGGGAGGAATATTGGTTTTAAACACCTGCCAGGCTGAGAGTCACAAAGTCGTCTTCCAAGTCGACTAACAGAAGAACTTTCTTGTGGTGCCATGCCTTGCCACATTGCATCTGCCAGGAAAAAATTGGTGCTGACATATATATACTCAGCAAAATATCTTTCCATATTTTAAACCAAGTTAAAAAGTTAATGAAGGCTCTACAGTCAAAAACATTAATTACATCTGCAATCATGGGTAGCACTGTCTATTTACAAACCACTGTAAACCCTCCTAAACCCACACATCAAGGGACATGATGTCTGATGAACCTTGGGCTGATCAGAAACACTGCACCCACTGCATGATAACTCAAGGTCATGAAACAAAAAACAATGGTCTTTCTTGATTTACATTTTTGTTATTCTGTTCATCCAAATTTCTGCATAAACTTAGACTTTTGAAATATGCACTATTATTTGACTCTTAAGCCCCCTCACATTGTGCACCTGAGGTGAGTGCCTGGCTCTCCAGCCCTACTTTCCTCCTCTTTTTTCCTTCTTTCTTTACCAGCTTTGCCACGAGAGAAACCAGAAACCTTGGTCTGCAAGATGGAGGATGGAGATGGGGAGAACAGAGGTGAAGAAGGCTTTTTTCTCCCCATGACAGTCTTCGCTGGTGGAGAAGAGTGGGAGGCAAAAATAGATTCCATCCCACCAGATCTGCTTGCTTGACGTATTGATTACACACACATTATACAAATGCCTGAAGTTAGGACCTCAATTGTGGATAGACAGAGAAACACCTGCATGACCGTTATCACTTGAATCTGGAATGTTTCCCTAGGGCTCATGTATTGAAGGCTTGGACCCCAGTTGGTGGTGCTATTGGGAGGCGGTGGAAACTGCAGGAGGTAGGACCTAATTGGAGGACACAGGTCACTAGGGCATGTCCTTGAAGGATGTATCTCGTCACTAGGCCCTTACTTGCTCTCTCTCTCTGCTTCCCAGTCACCACGAGGTAAGCAGCTCTGCTCCACCACATGTTCCCTGACGTAATATTCTGCCTCTCCAAAGGCCCAAAGCAACAGGGCCAAATGCTCAGAGGCTGAAACCTCTGACACTGTGAATCAAAATAAATATTTTCTCCTTTAAGTTGATTTTCTCAGCTATTTTGTCATAGCAACATAATGCTAACACAATAATGTAGGGTAGGAATTTGGGATTCAAGGACAAAGACCAAGGTCTATTCCTGGCTTCTCTCTCCATAAGCCTCAGTACTTCATCTATAAATTCAGGGAATATTATTGTCTATTCCCAGTATGCTCAGAAGACAAAATTAAATATTTTGGAGGGGGCATGTGCAAACAGTCAATGGCCATTTATACAATAAGCCATAGGGTAGAGATATCTGTAGGATCCTATGGCAATGGACCCCAGAGAGATAGAGAGCAGCTGCCCCAGCTAGGAAACTTGGGAAGGTGTGGATAGAGCTAAGCAGATAGAAATAGTAAGGTTAAGTGAAGATGCAGAATAATACCTCAATTGGAGAGAGCTGAGTATATAAAAGCAGGTAGAGAGAAGAATCTAAAATGAACCCATGGAGGCAGTGAGCAGAATGGTAGTTACCAGGGCTAGAGGAAAGGGTGAGGAGGAGATGCTGGTCAAGGGGCACGAAGCTTCAGTTCTGCAGAATGAATACATTATGGAGACCTAACGCACAGCAATGTGACTATAATTAACAATACGACATTATATACTTGGAGTTTGCCAGGAAAGTAGATCTTAAGTGCTCTTACCACACACAAAAAGAGGATAGTAACTAAGCGAGATGATAGATATGATAATTAACTTAGTGTGGCGATTATTCCACTATGTATATGCATAGTTGTAACATATGTTGTGCTGCTAGCCTGTAATCTCAGCTCCCAGGCTGAGGCAAGAGTTTGGGGCCAGTTTGGGCAACATAGTGAGACCCAATCTCAAACAAAACAAAACAAAATAAAAACCTCAAAATCAAAACAGAACAAAAAAACCCACATTAAGTTTTAAACCTTAGGGGCTGGGATTGTAGCTCAGTGGTAGAGCACTCGCCTAGCACTTGTGAGGCACTGGGTTTGATCCTCAGCACCCCATAAAAATAAATAAATAAAATAATGGGATTGTGTCCATCTACAACTAAAAAATATTTTTTAAAAGTTTTATACCTTAAATATATACAATTTTTATTTGTCAATTAGACCTTGATAAAGGTTGGGGGGATGAAGCATGGAGGACAGCCATGGTAACTTCACTGGTTTGATGTACAGACTCAGTGAGACACTATAATTAAATGCAAAGTGCTGTAGGAGTTACCAACTATCACCCTCACTGCATGTCCTTGCTGTTGTTCTGTCTTTGCTGGCCAAGACTCAGGACTATCAAGGACACTGATGCTGGCTAGTGGTATCCATAAAATATACAGGCCAATATCTTGTAGGGAAATGAACTTAGAGACCTCTTTGGTTCTTATCTTCCCAGGAAAAGACTGTGTCAGTCAACTTTGTGTTGCTATGACCAAAATACCTGGCAAGAACAACTTAGAGGAGGAAAATTTTATTTTGGCTCATGGGTTTTAGAGGTCTCAGTTCATGGACCACGATTCCATTGCTCTGGGCCCAAGATAAGGCAGAACATCATGGAGGAAGGGTGAGGTGGAAGAAAGCTTCTCTGCCAATAGTGGCCAGGAAGTAGATAGGGGAAGGAGCCTCAAGAAGGAGGAATCCTTTCAGAGCATGCCCCCAGTGACCTCCTCCAGTCATGACCACCTGTCTATGGTTAACGCACAGTTAGTTCATTCAATCTAGGAGGGACTGATTATGTTGCAGCTCTTAATCTAATCATTTACCTCTGAATATTCCTTCATTAACACAGGAGCTTTTCGGGGAGATACCTCACATCTAAACCATAACAAAGACAAACAAAGACTTAGGGCTCTTAGGGTCCAAACTGCCATTGGCATGCAGGGAGTAAGTGAATAAAAAGAGAGGTAATGCCCAGCAGGTAAGAAACGGTAATTAACATGAAGCATCTAGATATGGCCTTCTCCTGTGAGCATACTTTAGCCTACGTAAAACCTGCCGGTGCTGAAGACAACCTTAATCATGGTGTCACATAGCACCTGTGAAACTGACTGCCATGGCACGGGTCTATGACCTGCCCAAGGGTGACTGCAACCCAAAGGTCATACCCAGAGGTCTGTGATGTTTGGCATTGTCCACATGGGCTGTTCTCTTGCCCACCAATGCAATTGTCTAGACATGAAAGATGGGCCCGGAAAACACTTCAGCACATCCTTGAGTAGGCTAGCACCATGGAACCTTGCCCCAGGTGGAAACAATCACATTTTCTCAGTTAATCACTGTGTCTTAGTCTGTTTTCTGTTGCCATAACAGAATACCTGAGATGGTTAGAATGGAGGGTTATTTTGGCTCAGGGTTCTAGAGGTTGAAAGGTCTAAAAGCACGGTGCTGGCATCTTCTCTGCTTCTTGTGAGGGCCTTGTGCTGTTTAAACTGATGACAGAAAGCAAAAGGGCAAGCAGGCACATGTGGAAGAGGAAATATGCTTTATAAAACACAGCTCTCAAGGTAATAATCCAGTCCTGCAAGAGCAAGAAATCACATGCTCCTGAGAGACAGCACTGATTGCTTTATGGAAGAGCAGCCCTCATGGCATGACACCTTTTAAAGGGCTCGTGACCTCTCCACACTGCTACATTGAGGAGCAAGCCTCAACATGCATTTTGATGGGGACAAATCATATCCAAAACAAAGCGTAGAATAGGCCCACACAGCAAAATAATGAAACAACAAAATTTACCAATATGTGTAACTATAAAAATATGGAGGAAAGAAAATACAGGTTCCTAACATTGGATGTGGCAATGAGTTCTTGAATATGATGCCAAAAGTACAGACAAGAAAAGTAAGGATGACCTAGAAATGCATCAAGACTGAACATTTCTGTATATTTCAAAGGACACAGTCAGCAGAGTGAAAAGTCAACCTATTAAATGGGGGAAAATATTTGCAAGTCATATATATGATAAAGGATTAATACCTAGAATATAAAAAGAATTCCTACAATTCAACAACAACAACAACAAACACAACATGATTTTAAAATGAGCAATGGTCTTCAACAGGTATTTCTCCAAAGAAGATACATAAATAGCCCAAAAGCACAAGACAAAAGGCTCAACTTTAGTAATCATTAGGGAAATGCATATCAAAACAATGATAAGATTACCACCTTACACCTACTAAGGTAATTACTTTTAGAAATAGTAGTCAGATAATAACAAGCATTGAAAAGGATGTGGAGAAACTGGAACCATTGTGTACTATTGATGGGAATGTGAAACTGATGCAGTTGCTATGGAAAACAGTGAGGTGGTTGTTCAAAAAATTAAATACAGAACTGCCATATGATCTAGCAATTCCACTTCTGACTATATACCTAAAAGACCTATACTGATGTTCAAAGTGGCATTCTTCACAACATCCAAAAAGGTTGATGCAACCCAAATTTTGTCTGATGGATGAATGGATAAAATATATTAATTACCTGCAATGGAATATTTTTATTTTTTATGATTTAGTCATTCTCTTGTTTGTTTGATTTTTTTGAGACAGGGTCTAGGCTGGGCTAGAATTCTGGGCTTGAGCAATTCTGCTGCTTCAACCTCCCAAGTAATTAGGACTAGCTGAATACTCCACTGTGCCCAGCAGCAGAATATTTTTCAAGCTTGAAAAGGAAGGAAATTCTGCCACATGAAACATAGGTGAACCTTGAGAACATTATGCTAAGTGAATGGGCCAGTTACAAAAGAAAAGTATTCTATAGTGGTTTCACTTATATGAGGCACTTAACATGGTCAAATTTGTAGAAACAAAATGTAGAATGGTGACTGCCGAAGACTGGTGAGGGAAGTAATAGCTAATTGATTTTAATGAATGTAGAGTTTCAGTTTTGCAAAGATGAAAAGAGTTCTGGAGATTGGTTGCACAACAATATGAATGTACTTAACACATACAATATGAATAAATTGTACATGACTAACATGGGAAATTTTAAAATGGTGTATCTTACCACAATTTAAAAATAATTTAAAACAGGGAAGACAAACTACAAAAAAAAGTAGGTTCATTAAAAAATTAAAATTGAGTCTGTAATTTCCAAAGCAATAGAGGAAAAAGAAAGGATGTAGAAAGAGATCCAAGATTGCAGAATAGAGGGAGGCTGTGTTCCTTGTTGCTCAGTAACTCGGGATTCAAGCAGAGGAAAATCTATTTCTCTGTGAGGCAGTCTTTGCTCCTCATCAATCCCCTGCTGTTTACCCCATTTGTCTACCTAGATCACCTACAGTCTGCCAGCATATCAACTACATTTTCAGAGCAGATTGCTCACTGACTGCTCTCTATCATCCGCCATTTGCCTGCCTCTGGCCTGCCCATCACCTGCCTTTCACCTACCCATCACCTACCTACCAAGGTCCACCTGCCAATCATCCGGTCAGTAGCCTGAAGAGTGCCTGCAGACTGTCAGTGGCTGTCACAGTACCCACAGGTTTGGTTACACATAGCTACCACCATTTTGGGAAAACAGCAAGGACCTGCAGGACCCCTGGCCCAACTGATCAAGCCCTGCCTCCAGAGGCCCCGGGCTGACCAACTGCACCCCACACAGACTGGGGGCCCACGCCTTGCACTGCATCTCCCCATTTGCCAATACATTTGGAAGCCAGTGTAACCATCTTGGATTATTCTGGAAGTGGACAATTACACTGTCATTAGGTGGGGCAAATCCCATCCTGAGATGCCTGCTGGAGACTGGAAGCTCATTGTCAGGTACCTCTCATGCCTCAGGCTACTGAAGACGGGGGAGGTTGGAGTAGTGTATGACTGTTATAGTGAAGATTTTTTTTCCTCCTTTTTGAAAATTTTTAAGTTTTTATTTCTTTATTTTTCTTGCTCTCTGTTTTCCTTTTGTTTACCAGTTTCCTCAGAGTCTCTTTCTCCCTTTCCTCATGCTAACAGCCAACTTCTTTTGACTACACTTTCACTCTTCCCATAATGTAGAACTTCTTTATACTCTTTTCTTATACCATTAACAGTTACATCCTACACCCCTCCCCATCCTCTTTGTCCTCATTGCAAATCTATTTGCTCTACTGTAGATAATAATTGAACTCATCCTCTCTGTTTATTACAACAATATTGTTAACATCTTCATAGGGGCTATTGGGTTTATAGCTGCATATTGTTTGTACTGGGTGTTGCTAATATTGATCTCCCCCTTCAAGAAGAGGTTTTAAAAACCTGCAGGGTTACTCTAAGTCTATACGGTGGAAACCCCAGATCCGCATTGCTAGAGGGGAAAATACATGAACAACATGAAAAAAACAAGGGAAGAAAGTGTTCCAAACAAACCAAGATTCCACACTATTAGAATCCAATGACAGCATGGTAGAAGAAATATCAGAAAAGGAGTTCAGAATATATATGATTAAAATGATTTGTGAAGCAAAGGATGAGATAAGAGAGCAAATGCAGGCAATGATTGATCACTCCAATAAGCAATTGAAAGAGAAACTGCAGGAAGCAAAAGATCACTTCAACAAAGAGATAGAGATTCTGAAAAAGAACCAAACAGAAATCCTTGAAATGAAGGAAACAATAAACCAAATAAAAAACTCAATGGAATGCATCACCAACAGACTAGATCACTTGGAAGACAGAACCTCAGACAATGAAGACAAAATATTGAATCTTGAAAATAAAGTTTGCCCAAACAGAGAAGGTGGTAAGAAATCAAGAACAGGACCTGCAAGAACTATGAGATATCATGAAAAGACCAAATTTAAGAATTATCAGGATTGAGGAAGGAACAGAGGTACAAACCAAAGGAATGAACAACCTATTCAATGAAATAAGATCAGAAAAATTCCCAAACCTGAAGAATGTAATGGAAATTCAACTACAAGTGAATTATAGAACACCAAATGCACAAAATTACAGCAGATCCACACCAAGACACATTACAATGAAAATGCCTAACATACAAAATAAAGATAGGACTTTAAAGGTTGTGAGAGAAAAGCATCAGATTACACATAGGGGGAAGCCAGTACGGATCTCAGCAGATTTCTCAGTCCAGGCCCTAAAAGCTAGAAGGGCCTGGAACAATATATTTCAAGCTCTGAAAGAACATGGTTAACAATCAAGAATCTTGTATCCAGCAAAACTAACCTTCAGATTTGAAGACAAAATAAAATCCTTCCATGACAAACAAAAGTTAAAAGAATTTACAAATAGAAAGCCTGCACTACAGAACATTCTCAGCAAAATATTCCATGAGGAAGAAATGAAAAACAACAATGTAAGTTAGCAAAGGGAGGAACTACCCTAAAGGAAAAGTCAATCAAAGGAGAAATCAAGTCAAGTTAAAAACCAAAACTAAGCCACAATGACTGGGCTTAAATCACATCTCAATAATAACCCTGAATGTTAAAGGCCTAAACTCATCAATCAAAAGACAGACTGGCAGATTGGATTAAAAAGAAAGACCCAACAATATGCTGCCTTCAAGAGACTCATCTCATGGAAAAGGACATCCACAGACCAAAGGTGAAAGGATGGGAAAAACCTACCACACACACAGACTCAGTAAAAAAGTCCTTATATCAGATAAAGTAGACATCAAGCCAAAGTTAGTCAGAAGGGATAAAGAAGGTCACTTCATACTGCTTAAGGGAAACATACATCAGGAAAACTTAACAATCATAAATATTTATGTCCCAAACAATGGCCCATCCATATACATCAAACAAATTTTTCTCAATTTCAGAAATCAAATAGACCACAACACAATAATTCTGGGTGACTTTAACACACCACTGTCACCACTGGATAGATCTTGCAAACAAAAACTAAACAAAGAAACCATAGAACTCAATAACACAATCAATAACTTAGACTTAACAGACAACACAGAATATTCCATCCATTAATGAGTGAATACATTTTCTTCTCAGCAGCACAAGAATCCTTCTCTAAAATAGACCTTATGTGATACCACAAAGCAGCCCTTTATACATGCAAAAAAAAACAGAGATACTACCTTGTATTCTGTCGGATCATAATGGAATGAAATTAGAAACCAATGACAAAATAAAAAACAGAAACTACTCCAACACCTGGAGACTAAATAATATGCTATTGAATGGAGCATGGATAACAGAAAACATCAGGGAGGAGATAAAAAAAATTCTTAGAGGTACATGAGAATGACAATACAACATATCAAAATCTCTGGGACACTATGAAAGGAGTACTAAGAGGAAAATTCATTGCATTGAGCTCATTCAAGAAAAGAACAAAAAGTCAACAACTAAATGACCTAACATTACATCTCAAAGTCCTAGAAAAAGAAGAACAGAAAAACACCAAAAGTAGCAGAAGACAGGAAATAATTAAAATCAGAATTGAAATCAATGAAATTGAAACAAAAGAAACAATTCAAAAAATTGACAAAACAAAAAGTTATTCTTTGAAAAAGTAAACAAAATAGATAAACCCTTAGCCACACTCACAAAGAGAAGAAGAGAGAAAACTCGAATTACTAAAATTGGTGATGAAAAAGGAAATATCACGACAGACACCATTGAAATACAAAACATAATTAGAAGCTACTTTGAAAATCTGTACTCCAACAAAACAGAAAATCCCAAAGACATCAACAAATTTCTAGAGACATATGATCCTCTCAAATCGAACCAGGAGGACATATACAATTTAAACAGATCAATTTCAAGCAATGAAATAGAAGAATCCATCAAAAGTCTACCAGCCAAGAAAAGCCCAGGACCAGACAGATTCTCAGCTAAGTTCTACAAGACCTTCAAAGAAGAACTTATACCAATATGCCTCAAAGTATTTCATGAAATAGAAAAGGAGGTAACCCTTCCAAATTCATTCTATGAAGCTAGTATCACTCTGATACCAAAACCAGACAAAGACACATCTAGGAAAGAAAACTTTAGACCAATACCTCTGATGAATATAGATGCAAAAATCCTTAACAAAATTCTGGCAAATCACTTACAAAAACATATTAAGAAGATAGTGCACCACAATCAAGTGGGGTTTATCCCAGGGATGCAAAGTTGATTCAACACCTGGAAATCAATAAATGTAATTCATCACTTCAATAGGCTTAAGGTTAAGAATCATATGATTATTTCAATAGATGCTGAGAAAGCTTTTGACAAAATACAACACCCCTTCATGCTCAAAACACTAGAAAAAATAGGGATGGTGGGAACATACCTCAACATTGTAAAGGCTATTTATGCTAAGCCCACTGCCAACATTATTATTATTATTATTTTATTTTTTTTTTTTGGTACCAGCGATTGAACCCCAGGGGCATTCCACCACTGAGCCACATCCCCAGCCCTATTTTGTATTTTTTTTAATTTAGAGACAGGGTCTCACTGAGTTGCTTAGGGCCTCGATAAGTTGCTGAGGCTGGCTTTGAACTCGCGATCCTCCTGCCCCAGCCTCCCAAGTGCTGGGATTACAGGTGTGCGCCACCACACCTGGCACCAACATCATTCTTAATGGAGAAAACCTGAAAACATTCCCTTTAAAAACTGGAACAAGACAGGGATGCCCACTATCACCACTTCTATTCAATATTGTGCTTGAAATACTAGCCAGAGCAATTAGACAGACCACAGAAATTAAAGGAATATGAATAGGAAAAGAAGAACTCAAGCTGTCACTATTTGCCAATGACATGATTCTATATTTAGAGGATCTGAAAACCTCCACCAGGAAACTTCTATACCTAATTACTGAATTCAGCAAAATAGCAGGATATAAAATAAACACACATAAATCTAATACATTTATATACATAAGTGATGAATCATCTGAAAGAAAAATGAGGAAAACAACTCCGTTCGCAATAGCCTCAAAGAAAATAAAATACTTGGGAATCAATCTAACAAAAGAGGTGAAAGACCTCTACAATGAAAATGACAGAACATTAAAGAAAGAAATTGAGGAAGATCTTAGAAAATGGAAAGATCTCCCATGTTCTTGGATAGGCAAAATTAATATAATCAAAATGGCCATACTTCCAAAGGCACTATACAGATTTAATGCAATTCTAATTAAAATCCCAATGATATTCCTCATAGAAATGGAGAAAGCAATCATGAAATTCATCTAGAAGAACAAAAGACCCCAGAGTAGCCAAAGAAGACACATAGGTAATCAACAAATAAATGAAAAAGTGCTCATCATCTCTAGTAATGAGAGAAATGCTAATTAAAACCACCCTAAGATTTCATCTCACTCCAATTAGAATGGCTATTATCAGGAACACAAACAATAATAAGTGTTGGCGTGGATGTGGGGAAAAAGGCACACTCATACATGGCTGGTGGAGTTGCAAATTGGTGCAGCCACTCTGGAAAGCAGTATGGAAATTCCTCAGAAAACTTGGAATGGACCCACCATTTGACCCAAGTATCCCACTCCTCAGTTTATACCCAAAGGACTTAAAATCAGCAAAGTACAGTGATGTAGTCACACCAATGTTCATAGCTGCAATTCATAAAAGCTAAATTATGGAACCAACCTAGATGCCCTTCAGTTGATGAATGGATAAAGAAACTGTGGTGTATATACACAATGGAATATCACTCAGCCATAAAGAAGAATAAAATTATGGCATTTGATGGTAAATGGGTGAAGCTAGAGAATATCATGCTAAGTGAAATAAGCTAAGCCCAAAAAACCAAAGGCCAAATGTTTTCTTGGAAAAGTGGATGAGGATACATAACAGGGGGTGTGGGGAGGAGTGCCGGGGGGATAAGAGAAGAAAGAAGGAACTCTGGATGGTGTAGAGGAAAATGTGACGGGAGGAGATGGAGGAAGGAAAGATAGTAGACTGAGACAGACAGTATTACCCTATGTATATGTAAGATTACACGAGTCGTGTGAATCTACATTGTGTACAACTATAAAAATGAAAAGCTGTACTCCATTTGTGTACAAAATAAATAAATAAAAAATTAAAAAATAAAGGTTACTGCCCCTTAAAAAATAAAAAACGGAAGGATGTAGAAAATTTTAATATCTGAAAATTAGAAAAAGTTTTAAAAGGTTGTAAGTAGAAAATACAAAATAACTGGAAGAAAAAGTCTACTCTAATCCTAAAATAAAGTGAATAGATTAAGTGTACCTATTAAAAAAATATAAATTTTGAGTATGGACTCAAAACCAAAATCCAAATTTATATGTTGTACAAGAGATAACACCTATAGTGAAACTATAAGAAGGACTAAATGAGCGAATAAAAATATATGCTGAATTTATCTTAGGAGCACACATAATGGAATTTAAGTTAAAAATCTTCATTTAAAAAATATTCTTAGTTGTAGATGGACACAATGCCTTTATTTTGTTCATTTAGTTTTTTTAATGTGGTGCTGGGGATCGATCCCAGTGCCTCACGCATGCTAGGCAAGCACTCTACCACTGAGCGACAACCCCAGCCAACATTAAGTCTTTTTTAAAAATATTTTTTAGTTGTAAATGAACACAATGCCTTTATTTAATTTATTTTTATGTGATGCTGAGGATTGAACTTAGTGCTTCACACATGCTAGGCAAGGTCTTAACCACTGAGCCACAACCCCAGCCCTAAAAGTCTTAATGGAGATAAAAAGGGACACTTGATAATAGGAAAACCCCACTAACAAGCTGGGCATAGTGTTAGGGTTATAATCCCAGTGATCTTGAGACTGAGGCAGGAGGATTTTAAGTTTGAGGTCAGTCTCAGGAATTTAGCAAGGCTCTGTCCAAAAAAAAAAAAAAAAAATAGAGCTAGAAAGAAAGATGAATGAACAGACAGGCAGGACAGGGGATGTAACTCAATATTAGAGCCTCCCTGAAATAAACAGAAAAAACACTATGAATATTCAATCATTATAAATGTACCTTCACTGAAAATCTAGCCTCAAAACATATAAAACAAAAATTTACAGAATTAAAAAAAAAACTAGCAATCTTAATATTTAACAATCTTAATGTGAAATTTTTAAATTCATTCAGATGAATAGATTAGGCAAGAAAAATTAGTTCAGAATAGAGAATGTTGAACAATAACAGGCATGACCATGGAGATCAATGTCCCCCTCAATATAGAAAATAATATTAGTGCTACAAAATAAAGAAAATAGTATCAATTGATCACATATGAGGTCACATAGGAAAACTTTTTTAAAAGTTTTACAGACTAAAAGAAATATTAAGTCATCCTGATTTCCCTGAAATGGTAGTTATAATCACAAATGACTAGAGAGATTTGTGTACTCATCAGCAAAACCCAATGACATTAAACCAGTTATAGACAAGTCCGTTTAACAACTCTACTTTCTTTAAAAAGAAGTTAATATATAATAGAAAAATAATGAAAAAGGCAAAAACATTCCCTCCTCTAAGCTTTATAAACTGTGCTGTAAAGGCTATGAACAAGACTTTTTATGACTTTCCATTTGAATTCTCCTAACTTTGCAAACTGACCTTTTCTATGCGCAACGTCTCCCCCCAGTCTCAGGGATAGAATCCAGGGTCCTGTGCTTGCTAGGCAAATGATCTACCACTGAACTACATCCCTAGCCCAATATATAATAAACTTTTAAAAATTTCTAGTTTTATGATTTTTTTATAGTTTCTGGTGTCAGAAGTGGGATCCAACATGGGCTCCAAGCCTGAGATCAATGAGTAATGGAAGTGCTGATACCCACAGAGCCCGCTGCACTCACTACTTTCTTGCAGGCCATGGACGAGCTCTAGGATAAATCTCTCTCAGGCACTAGCCTCTATGCTTTGAGCTCTCCAACTTTATTATAGTACCTGTGTTTGTTTAAGCTTTTTGGTAAGCTATAATTTCCTATTAAACAAGGAGGACAAGGAACACGCATTTCCCTGAGTCCCAGAATAGTAGTTCCATTGACTAGACTCTCCATTGCTTACTTAGCATCTGAGGGAAACCAAATGCAAAGATGGGTTCCACTTGGTCTAACAGAACAGGGTCTTGTGTCTTTCTAGAAAACTGAATAAACTTCACAGCAACAATTTGGAATCATAGTGGTCACTCTGAGGAACTTTCCACTTGGACAAAACCACTCATCTTAGAAGAGCCATTGGACAAAGATGACCCTAGATGCCTCAAACATAGTGGAATACATTTTTTGATTGGCATGCAAAAGCTTCCAAAAGACAGAATGACTCAAAAAAGTCTCTCTTTAAAAACAAAACGAAATTTCTCCAGCACATTGACAAAAAATTATAGACTGGCTGGAGGTACACCTCACTGGTAAAGCACTTGCCTAGCATTTGCAAAGCCATGTTTGATCCTCAGAATGTGTGTGTGTGTGTATGTGTGTGTGCACGCGCACGCATGCACACGTGTACATGTGTGAGTATACATCTTGATTTCGTAGGCTGACTCAGATTCTCAAGTATGGGTAAAAAAATTGTGAAGAGGACATTGTGCCCTACTCTAAATTACTCCACAATATGTAGAACAGTAGTTTTCAGTGCCTGAAACTAAAACTGAGTTTCTCTACTCTATAAAGTAGTAGTTTACCATGAATTACTCCATTTGGAGTACAAGTGCCAAGGCAAAATGATGCTACACCTTCTTTGTATAAGCAAACAACCATCATCTGTCTGGCACAACCATAAGGCACAAATTGACGAATAGTTTATGCCAACTTATCAAACTAAAACAGAAGTATCTGGAGACATGAGCCTCCCAAATCATGTCAAGAACACCAAGCACAGGAGCTTATCAACCTCACTAGACATAACCCCCTCATCTATGACCCATAAAAGGAGGAGCTCCCCAGGACTGGACATGTCAGCATCCTGTCCCCATCTTCTGGTCACCTGTCATAAGCCATGCCAGGAAAATCGTCAAAGCAATTAATTATTTCTGTTCTAGGGCTTTGGCTCAGTGCATTTTCTCCTGTGACAGCAAAACACAGCCCACGCCAAGATGACACCTCGAGGTGACGCTCCAAGCTGACGCTCTGAAGCTGCCCACCATCTGAACCCTTTGCCTTGACAGCTCTGTGACACTGGTTCTTTAAAACCCTTACCTGACCACCTACATTGAATCTTTGACTCTGCATCCATCTCTCTCCCTGCTGTGCTCTTGGCACAGCATCCTGTAATCCTGCAGCCACCTGAACTCCTAGTCTTGTGTGACCCATATACATCATTGTGTAAAGTACGATGTGTGACTTGAGTGTTAAGGAGGTTAGAAATTAATATTGGAATGGAATAAAAAGAATTTGTAATTGCCTGGCTTATGACTATTATGTGAATTGCAACCATTGAAAGTGGTGTAGTTGGGGAATTTATTGTTTTTCAATGAATTCGGACATTGTGGAAAGACACAAACATGTCTGGCCTTTGGTAATGGCAGAGCTGGCTACAATAGCAATCATTTGGGTGAGGCTCAAGGACACAATTGGACTGAAGAAAATATTTGTATCTTTATTGTGGAGGTATGCACATGTGTAAATTCACCAAAGCATATTCAAGTGTATGCTTAAAGTAGTGCACTTTCTTACACATGAATTTATTTCAATAAAGTTGATGTTAAAATATTCAATGATAATAACA
The DNA here is from genome assembly GCA_020662805.1 of Glaucomys volans. Lineage (NCBI taxonomy): Eukaryota > Metazoa > Chordata > Mammalia > Rodentia > Sciuridae > Glaucomys > Glaucomys volans. The sequence continues at coordinate 198,025 of JAJEJO010000846.1, forward strand.
ACAAAAACAACAAAGAAGATTGAGACTCTTGAACTTTAGGCCTCCCTACTCTCAAAGGACTCACATTCTCCCTAAAGCACATGCATAAGGTTGAAAAAAGATAAAGAGCCGGGCGTGGTGGCACACACCTGTAATCCCAGCACTTGGGAGGCTGAGGCAGGAGGATCTCAAGTTCTAAGCCAGTCTTGGCAATGGTGAGGCACTGAGCAACTCAGGGAGACCCTGTCTCTAAATAAAATACAAAATAGGGCTGGGGATGTGGCTCAGTGATGGAGTGCCCCTGGGTCCAATCCCCAGTACCAAGAAAAAAAAAAAAAAAGAGCAATTGGAAATAAACTATCTAATGCACTCAGATGGACTCTGAAAACATTCCACAGCTGTTAGTCATTGCAGTTATTCACCTAAAACTTAGTCTACAGCTTCCATAACACTGAATCTCATAAAAGGCAAACATTTCCAAAACTCCTTTTTAAAAACACTTGCATCCTTTCTCCATGCCTTTGAGATATAAATTTTCTACCATTTCTTCCAAGACCTGAGAGAGTCACCTCTTTGAAATGCAAACTTCAGGAAGATGACTTCTCAGAATTGGGAGGCACTTGGGATTTGTAGAGATGGGGTTTATTTAGAAACCAACTATCAAATGAAAAAGAAATTTAAATATTTTCCACAAATAAAAAGCTTTGACTATCTCTGCAAGTAACATTAACTGCCAGAAACAGTTTGAATCCAGTTATTCTTTCATAAACTAGTAATATGGCAAGATTTTTTAGTTAAAGTCATAAGATCTCTATCTTCATCTGTCTATATGTTTATATCTGCTTATACACATCTACATTATATATGTATGATATTTTCCTATCTCAGGATAATATTGTTAAAATTAATTTATAAAAGAATTTTACTCAAGAACACAGGCAACAACAGGTGTTGGCGAGGTTGTGGGGAAAAGGGTACACTCTTACATTGCTGGTGGGAGTGCAAGTTGGTGCAGCCACTCTGGAAAGCAGTGTGGAGATTCCTTAGAAAACTTGGAATGGATCCACCATTTGACCCTGCTATCCCACTCCTTGGCTTATACCCAAAGGACTTAAAATCAGATTGCCTCAGTGATGCAGCCACATCAATGTTCATAGCTGCTCAATTCACAATAGCTAGATTATGGAATCAACCTAGATGCCCTTCAGTAGATGAATGGATAAAGAAACTGTGGTATATATACACAATGGAATATTACTCAGCTATAAAGAAGAATAAAATTATGGTATTTGTAGGTAAATGGATGATGTTGGAAACTCTTATGCTAAGTGAGATCAGCCAATCCCAAAAATCCAAAAGCCGAATGGTCTCTCTGATATATGAATGATGATGCATAATGTGGGGGGGAAAGATGGCAAGAATGGAGGAAAGATAGCTAGCATAGAGGGAAGGGAGGGGTGGGGGTGGGTGGGGGGTAAAATTAATAACAGAATGTGTGACATATACCATTGCCCTGTGTACATGCATGAACGCACAGATGGTGTGACTCTACTTTGTGTACAACCAGTGAAACAATAGCTGTACTCCATTTGTGTTCAATAAAAAAGAAAGGAAAAAAAAAAAAAAAAAGAATTTTACTGATTTGGCTTTAAAAATGCTTTTAAAAATTAAAATATTGTTGGTTTGGGGGAAAAGACATCTTCAGAGTTGTCAGCATTAAATATAATACACACACAATGTTTTCCACCTAGGTTTACTAGTAAAATAAACTCATGCTATCTCTATGTTATAAAACTCATCAGAAAGATAAATAACTTAAGATGATGACTAGCTGTTTAATATTGAAAAAAAATTTATGAGTGATCTAAGCATAACTTTTTAAAAATAAGCCAATTAAATAGATATAAGTAAAATAAAAGTGTGAACAACCTTTTTTTTTTTTTTTTGAACCAGGGATTGAACTCAGGTACACTTGGCCACTGAGCCAGATCCCCAGCCCTATTTTGTATTTTATTTAGAGACAGGGTCTCACTGAGTTGCTTAGGGCCTCGCTAAGTTGCTGAAGCTGGCTTTGAACTCATGATCCTCCTGCCTCAGCCTCCCGAGTCGCTGGGATTACAGGCGTGCGCCACCGCACCTGGCAACAACGTTTAAAATAGTTTCAGGATCTGTTTGACAACTTCCATCCATAAAGTTATACTGTTTAATTAAATGATGGATATTCATTGACTATTAGACCATTTCCAAATAAAATGAAATCCTGAAACATTAATTGCTAAATGTAAGTTTATGTACCTTTGGCATTGAATGAGTTCAGAACATTCCACCCACAAATATACCATTTTAACCATATTGATTATTTTGAATTAAAGGCACTTAAAATAGCAGATGCAAGAAGAAGGAGAAGAAGAAGAAGGAGGAGGAGGAGAAGGAGGAGGAGGAGGAGGAGGAGGAGAGGAGGAGGAGGAGGAGGAGGAGGAGGAGACAGCAACAAAAAGCCCATTCTGAAATTCCCCCCTCCTTTTTTTAAATTAAAAGCAGGAGATAAAATTCCTATGTGACTGATAGTGGAGGCTGGGAAGTCCTGTGATCTGCTGTCTGTCAGCTGGAGACCCAGGAGAATCGGGGGTGTCCAAGTCTGAAGATCGGAGACCCAGGGGAAGCCCAGGAATAGTGTAAATTCCAGTCTGAGGGAGAAGATGAGATGAGATGTTCCAGTTCAAATTGTAAGGCAGGGAAAAAATAAAAAAGGCAAATTCTCAAAAAAATAAATTCTTTGTGAGAGACAACCTCCCTATACAAGAAAAGAAGTAACCTTATCACCATGGATTGAAAGTTGCAGTTGAGAAAAATCTGTACAAACCAACCTGGTTAAGATAACCCTTATTAGCCGGGCGTGGTGGCACACACCTGTAATCCAAGCAACTTGGGAAGCTGAGTCAGGAGGATCACAAGTTCAAAGCCAGCCTCAGCAACTTAGCGAGGCCCTTAGCAACTCAGTGAGACCCTGTCTCTAAATAAAATACAAAATAGGGCTGGGGATGTGACTCAGTGGCCGAGTGTCCCTGAGTTCAATCCCTGGTTCCAAAAAAAAAAAAAAAAAAAGACAACCCTTATTTTCCTAGTAATTTCTCTATCCAACTAACTATCTTAGTCCAAGCCTCCTTTCCTTGTCATATTTTCATAATTTACTACTCTTTGTCCAACCTAACTGAATTTTAGGTCTTCGTTTCCTTGTAAGGACTCTCATGTCACATAAAATTTACATTAAATAAATGTGTATGTTTTTCTCACATGAATACATTCTATGTCAACTTAATTTTCAGACTCAGACAAGAACCCTAAGAAAGCAGAGATAAAAATTTACTCCCACCCAATACAGAATAAATTATTTAAAAATCATGCTATATACATATATAAATATACCACAGGGAATTTCACATTTATTCATAAGTAAAAAGAACCAATCGAATATGAATAAATACATAAGCAAAAGGAAGTCTAGTGGAAGGAGAATGGAAGAGGGGAGGGAGGAAGGAGAATGGAAGAGGGG
>JAJEJO010000846.1:201566-311763 GCA_020662805.1 Glaucomys volans
GAAGGAGAATGGAAGAGGGGAGGGAGGAAGGAGAATGGAAGAGGGGAAGGAGGATGGGAGGGGAAAGGGAGATGGAAAAGTATTGGATTATGAAGTGAAATCAAATTGCACACATGTATGAGTTTGTTGGGATGAACCCAGCTACTATGCATAACTATAAAGCTCTAATAAAAAAGAATGTACATTAGGAGGGATAAAAATATTTCTGAGTTTCAATATCATCAATATGTAGACATTCTTTATACATTGTCATCTGAATTATTTCCACATAAATAAAAATAAATACCTCTGGAAATATGAAAAAATTTGCCTCCCCTACAGATTCTTCTTGGTTCTATTAATATGTTCTTCTTGGCCAGAGTGAGAATTTATACTAAGAGGAGGCTATACTAGTAAAAGTATAACATAATATATTCATAAGATTTACTAGGGGCTGGGGTTGTAGCTCAGTGGTAGAGCACTTGCCTTGCAAGTGTGAGGCACTGAGTTCAACCCTCAGGACCACATAAAAATAAATAAATAAAATACAAGACTATCTACAACTAAAAAATATTTTTTTAAAAAAATATTTACTAGTCTGCTCAGAATGCTGATGTAACAGTCTGCAATTGAACATTTCATCCATCATTGAGTGAATATACATTCTTCTCAGCAGCTCATGGATCCTTCTCCAAAATAGACCATATGCTATACCACAAAGAAGCCATTAGTAAATACAAAAAAAGAGATACTACCTTTTGTTCTATCAGATCATAATGGAGTGCAATTAGAAATCAATGATAAAATAAAAAAAAAACTACTCCTACACCTGGAGACTAAATAATATGCTATTGAATGATGCAATGACAACAGAAGACATCAGGGAGGAAATTAAAAAATTCTTAGAGGTAAATGAGAACAACACAACATATCAAAATCTCTGGGACACTCTGAAAGCAGTACTAAGAGGAAAGTTCATTGCATCGGGCTTATACATTAAAAAAATTAAAAGTCAACAACTAAATGACCTAACATCACATCTCAAAGTCCTAGAAAAAGAAGAACAGATCAACACCAAAAATAGTAGAAGGCAGGAAATAGTTAAAATCAGAGCTGAAATCAATGAAATTGAAACAAGAGAAACAATTCAAAAAATTGACAAAAATTTGGTTCTTTGAAAAAGTAAACAAAATTGATAAACCCTCAGCCACACTAATGAAGAAAAGGAGAGAGAAAACTCAAATTACTAGAATTCGTGATGAAAAGGAAAGATCACAACAGACACCACTGAAATACAAAACATAATTAGAAACTACTTTGAAAATCTATACTGCAAGCTGGGCGTGGTGGCGCATGCCTGTAATCCAAGCGACTTGGGAGGCTGAGTCAGGAAGATCGCGAGTTCAAAGCCAGCCTCAGCAATTTAGTGAGGCCCTAAGCAACTCAGTGAGACCCTGTCTCTAAATAAAATACAAAATAGGGCTGGGGATGTGGCTCAGTGGCCGAGTATCCCTGAGTTCAATCCCTGGTTCCAAAAAAAAAAAAAAGAAAATCTATACTGCAACAAAATAGAAAATCCCAAAGACATTGACAAATATTTAGAGACATATGATCCTCCCAAACTGAATCAGGAAGACGTATACAATTTAAACAGATCAATGTCAATGTCAAGCACTGAAATAGAAGAAGCCATCAAAAGCCTACTGACCAAGAAAAGCCCAGGCCTAGATGGATTCTCAGCTGAATTCTACAAGATCTTTAAGGAAGAACTAATACAAATACTCCTCAAAAGTATTCCAGGATATAGAAAAGCAGGGAACCCTTCCAAACTCATTCTATGAAGCTAGTATTTGGTATCACTCTGATACCAAAACCAGACAAAGACATACCAAGGAAAGAAAACATTAGACCAATATCCCTGATGAATATAGACGCAAAAATCCTTAACAAAATTCTGGCAAATTGCATACAAAAACATATTAAAAAGATAGTGTACCATGATCAAGTGGGGTTTATCCCAGGGATGCAAGGTTGATTCAACAACCGGAAATCAATAAATGTAATTAATCACATCAATAGACTTAAAGTTAAGAATCATATGATTATTTCAATAGATGCTGAGAAAGCATTTGATAAAATAGAGCACCCCTTCATGCTCAAAACACTAGAAAATATAGGGATAGTAGGAACATACCTCAAAATTGTAAAGGCTATCTATGCTAAGCCCACAGCCAACATTACTCTAAACAGAGAAAAACTGAAAGCATTCCCTCTAAAAACTGGAACAAGACAGGAAGCCCTCTTTCACTACTTCTATTCAACATCGTCCTTGAAACACTAGCCAGAGCAATTAGACCAAAGAAATTAAAGGGATACAAATAGGAAAAGAAGAATTCAAGCTGCCACTATTTGCCAATGACATGATTCTAAATTTAGAGGATCCAAAAAACTCCACTAGAAAACTTCTAGAACTAATAAATCAATTCAGTAAAGTAACAGGATATAAAATCTATATGCATATATCTAATGCACTTCTATTCATAAGTGATGAATCCTCTGAAAAAGAAATTGAGAAAACCACTCCATTAACAATAGTCTAAAACAAATAAAATACTTGGAAATCGATCTAACAAAAGAGGTGAAAGACCTCTACAATGAAAATTACAGAACACTAAAGAAAGAAACTGAAGAAAACCTTAGAAGATGGAAAGATCTCCCATGTTCTTGGATAGGCAGAATTAATATTGTCAAAATGGCCATTCTACCAAAGGCACTATACAGATTCAATGCAATTCCAATTAAAATCCCAATGACATTCCTCATAGAAATAGAGAGAACAATCATGAACTTCATCTGGAAGAATACGAGACCTTGAATAGCCAAAACAATCCTGAGCAAAAAAAGTGAAGCAGGAGGTATCACAATACCAGACCTTAAACTATACTACAGAGCAATAGTAACAAAAAAGGCATGGGATTGGCACCAAAATAGATGGGTAGACCAATGGTACAGAATAGAGGACACAGAGACAAACCCACACATATTCAGTTACCTCATACTAGACAAAGGAGCCAGAAACATACAATGGAGAAAAGAAAGTCTCTTTAACAAATGGTGCTGGTAAAACTGGAAATTCATATGCAGTAAAATGAAATGAAACTTCTATCTCTCACCCTGCACAAAACTCAACTCAAAATGGATCGAAGACTTAGGAATTAGACCAGAGACCCTGCACCAAATAGAAGACAAAGTAGGCCAGAATCTTCATCATGTTGGCTTAGGATCAGACTTCCTTAACAAGATTCCCAAAGCACAAGAAATCAAAGCCATAATCAATAAATGGGATGCATTCAAACTAAACAGCTTTTTCTCAACTAAGAATACAATCAATAATGTGAAAAAAGAGCCTACAGAGTGGAAGAAAATCTTTTCCACACGAACTTCAGATAGAGCACTGATCTCCAAAATTTATAAAGAACTTAAAAATTTTACACCAAAAATACAAAGAACCCAATCAATAAACGGACCAAGGAACTGGACAGAAACTTTACAGAAAAAGATATACAGGCAATTAATAAATATATGAAAAAGTGTTCAACATCTTTAGTAATTAGAGAAATGCAAATCAAAACAACTCTAAGATTTCATCTTACTCCAATTAGAATGGCTATTATCAAGAACACAAATAATAACAGATGTTGGCATGGATGTGGGGAAATAGGCACACTTTTACATTGCTGGTAGAGTTGCAAATTGGTGCAGCCACTCTGGAAAGCAGTGTGGAGAATCCTCAGAAAATCTGGAATGGACCCACCTTTTGACCCAGTTATCCCACTCCTTGGTCTATACCCAAAGGACTTAAAATCAGCATACTATGGTGATGCAGCCACATCAATGTTTATAGCAGCTCAATTCATAATAGCTAGATTGTGGAACCAACCTAAGATGCCCTTCAACAGATGAATGGATAAAGAAACTGTGGTATATATACAAAATGGAATATTATTCAGCCATAAAGAAGAATAATATTATGGCATTTGCAGATAAATGAATGGATTGGAGACTATCATGCTAAGTGAATAATTCAAGCCCAAAAAACCAAAGGCCAAATGTTTTCCCTGATAGTGGATGATGATATATAATGGGGCTGGGGAGGTGGGAGGTGAGAGAAGAACAGAGGAACTTTAGATTATAAAGAGGAAAATGAGAGGGGGAGGGGGCGGGGGTATGAAAAATGGTGGAATGAGACAGACATCATTACTCTATGTACATGTATAATAATACAAATGGTATGAATCTACATCATGCACAACCATAGAAACAAAAAGATGTACCCCATTTGTGTACAATGAATTAAAATGCAGTCTGTAAAAATAAAAAAAATTTTTTAAAAACTTACTAGTCTGGGGCTGGGGATGTAGCTCAGTTGGTAAAGTGCTTGCCTCTCAAGCACAAGGCCCTGGGTTCCATTCCCAACACTGCAAAAAAAACAAAAACAAAACTTACTAGTCTGCTCAGAATGCTGATGTGACACTCTGCAATTGAACATTTCCTAATTTTCTTTGTAAAAGAAACACTACTAATAGCTAAAAAATTATGATCAATATATGTAACTAAAATTACTGAAAATTACAAAGATGAAGGGAACAACTGTATGCAAAGAAACAGATGTGTTTGTGGGGTTTTTTTGCTTATGTGCATGCAGTTGTCCTTTGTGTTTTCTTGTTTTGTTTTGTTTTTACTGATATTATTGTTTGTTTTTCAAGACAAGGTCTCACTTAGTTACACAGGCTGGCCTTGAACTCATGATCCTCCTTGCTTAGCTTTCCCAGTAGCTGGGATTATGGGTGTGCCCCACTCTCCACTGTACTGGGGATTAAACCCAGGAATCTCTACTACTGAGCTGCATCCCTAGTCTTTTTTAAAAAATTATTTTTTATTTTTTATTTTAAGACAGGGTCTAAGTTGCCAAGGCTGGTCTTGAACTTGTGATCCCTTGGCCTTAGCCTCCTGAGTAGCTGGAACTAATGGCATGTACCACCACAACTGGCTGTTATTAATTACAAGTATACAAGATTTTTTTAAAAAGTATTTTTGTTAAAATAAAAAAAATAGTTTTTGCTTTATAAAACGAGGTAGCTTATTATTGCAGAAAGAGACATAGTGAGACTTATTATCAAAAGTACGGTGATATAAATAAAGCTAGAATTTTGTCTTCCCTCTCTTAAAATGACAAATTTTTCCTTCGGTTATTAGTATGCTCATCATTAGAGATTATAAAAAGGTTTCTGTTTCATTATTTTTTTCCTTTAAATTAATTTACATAAGAAAAAGATTGTATGTTTAATCAGGTCTTTGATTATTCAAGAAAACAATCTTCTAAACTAAAAGAACTAAGGTTGCTTGCTTTCCTTTTTCTTTTTTTACAACTCTAAAACTTTCTGTAGTTGCCTCTGATCCTGCAGTTTATGATTTGACATAAACTTCAGAAAAATCACCATAGCGGTTCACATATGAACAACTTCCATGCCTATTGCTGTGTGGGTCACAGGAAAATTTATTTGACTAGAATGTCATATTGGGGAAAAAAATGTCTTTGTCAGTAAGTTAGGAACTATAATCCAAAATAGAGATATTAAAGAAAAAAAACAAAACAAAACAAAAAAAACAAGTCCTGATATTCCACCAGATTAGGGAAGTACAGTCAATTGATCTAGTTAGTTGATCAAATCTTGGCTCTTGGGGACTTTGATATTATCTTCTTATTAGTCATGTTGGTAACCTCCCTGTACATTGTATTCTCTCCAGAATCTTGAATGCTTGTCAGCAGCCACTCACTTGACACATGACCTCTGTGAGGACTGGACAGGACCTACAAGAAGAAAATCACTGAATGAACCTACTCAGACCCTACTCTGAGACATGAATGTCTATGGAAAAGAAAACAATGGGTGGTGATGATTAACAGCAGCACTCAATAGTTGGTCAGGCAGTTCTACTGAGAGAATGACCAAACTGGGGGCAGGATTGTGAAAGAAAAATAAAAACAGAGGCCACAGTTTAGATATGCCCAAAGCAACAAACCACAAGCCAAAACGTGGCATCCTGATTTCCCTGAAACACTGAACCTTATTATAAACAAAATACTAAACATAACCTTTATGTCCTTGCCAGTATAATTCCATGAAATTAAACCAACTAGCTATAGAAAAATTAGCTCAAGCAGCTCTGCTTGCCTTAACAAGAATTATAATATGTAAACCAGGTACAGTACTACTCACCTATAATCCCAGCAACTCAAGAGGCTAAGGCAGGAGGATCACAAATTCTAGGCCAGTCTCAGCAACTCAGCAAGACTCAGTTTCAAAATAAATAAAAAGGGCTGGGGATGTGGCTCAGTGGTACAGTACCTCTGAAGAATTGTAATAATTAATAGAAAATCATTTTTTAAAAGGTGAAAATACTTCCTCCTTAATGCTTTATAAAGTGGGATAACTGCTATGAGGGGGATTTCTTATCACTTGGTTTGAGGTCTACCAGTTTGTAAATTGTTCTTTCTTGTGCATAATAAATCTAAACTTTAAAATAAAAAACTTGACCTGATTTCATTTTTGACAACAGAATGCAAATGAATTTGAAATCAACCAAAAAGAGATTTTCTTAATTACCTCTGCTTTGAAACCTTTTTTTTTAAGCACCAAGGGGCACTCTACCACTGAGCTACATCCCCAGGCCTTTCAAAATTTAATCTGCAATAGAATCTCACTAAGTTGCCCAGGGTAGCCTAATAGAACTGGTGATCCTCCTGGCTCAGCCTCCCAAGTTGCTGGGATTACAGGTGTGCACCACCATGCCATGATTTGAAAACTTACCATGCCATGATTTGAAAACTTAAAAATGTTTTCCTAAGTTACTCATGAGTTAAAGAAGAAGTTACAGTATAAAATATAAAGAATTTAGAACTGAATGAAATGAAATATATCAAAACTGTGAATTAGAGATAAAACAACATTTAAAGATATATTTTAGCCTTTATGTAAAATATGAAGAAAGGAAAAGATTAAAAATCTGTTAAATATTTCTAGACAAAAGTAACAGAACAAAGTAAGAAATAGAGAAGAAAGAGTAGAAAAGAGTAAAGAGAAATGTAGAAATTAGTAAAAATAAAGTCAAGTATGTTCTTTAAACAAAAAGGTTAATAAAGAAGAGAACCTTCAAATAAAAGTAGAAAACCACATAAAAGAGAACACAGAGAGTTTCAAGATGGCAGAATAGAGCAGGTGGCTTTCCTGGCTGCTCTGTGGTGTGAAACCAAGAAAACAGACAAGCAATTTCTCAGTAAAGTGGGTGAATGGAAAAAAAAAAAAGAAAAAAGAAAAAAAAAAGAAAGGTGTGGGGGACTTTACTGGAATTTAATTCTGGACACTCAAAGCAGATTAGGGACTCAGGAGTTTGGATATAACAAAATAAAGAAGAAATCTCCAGTGCCACAGCCACTGCTGTGAGCACAGTGGAGGGATAAGGGCATTAAAGGAACCCACATTTTTAGGAGGACAGAGGCATGTCTGGGTACAAAGAGTAGAAGGATCAAAGATACTGCCCAACTAAACTGAAAGGCACACTGCCCAATAGCCTTGTACGGGAGGGAAACTGCATCTCTCCCAACGATGGTGTGTAGGACAGAGGAAGGAACCACTTTACAGCCAAGGCATGGGACCAGTAGGTGAGGGAGCTGAGTCCTGGAAAACCCAAGTCTGGTCCAAAATACAGGCATGGCAAACCCAGGCTGCATGACATAGAGTGTGCCTAAGTGACCAGGAGAGAATCAAATGTGGAGAGAGGTTTACACAACTGCTCATGGAAACCCACCTAGTTCTCCCCTTCCCCCTCCAATCTGGCTACTTGCAGGACATGCTGGGAAGGACACACCTGGCAGGGAGTTGGAAAGGACAGGGGTGGAAGAGACTGAGTTTGGAGACTGAACTAAGACCAGAAAACTTGGGGTCCACAGGTGATATAGTGGACCAAGAATTGGCTCTGTCACCACATGTGTGGAACACAGGGGAGATCCTGGAGTACAGTCTTCCTATGTGGATCAGCAATTGTTGACCCTGGAGGTACTTTGATTTAGAATCTCCAGACCATTAAGCAAAGAGCCTGAAGCCTATCAAGCCTAACCCCCCTTTGGAGTTCTGCCTACAGGATTACCTCTCTCATCCCAGAAACCACACCCTGAGGGTGGAGTAAGCATCATACTCCAGACAGTCCCACCTAACTGCTGAGAAGGGAAGCTGAGAATCTTTTGAACTCCAACAGAAACAATTCTTTAACTTTTCATCAAGATCTTTTTTTCTTTTTTCTGCTTAATTCTGACCTTAATGGTTCATGGACATTTATATATATTCATATTTTTTTCTTTTCTCATTTCTAGCATTTTTGAAACCAGTTAGTTTTCAAGGATCAGTTTTTTGAGGAGGAGGAAGTTTGATTAGTGTACTTCAGTTTTGTTTTGTATTATTTTTAAACTTTAAACTTTATAATTTTTCTCACTTCTCTGTTTCCCTTGAATCTCTTGTTCCCTTTTCTTTTGTTAACATCCAATCTCTATTGTTCTCTCTTCCACCCTTCCTTTGTATTTTTACTTCCATCCTATCTTTTCCTCCCTTGTAATCATCACATCCTACATCACTTTTCTTCTCTCCCTGTCCACCATTCAAAATTATATACCATTTTTCAAACTTACCGTTTTTATTCTAAGCAATAACTGATTGTGTCACTTCTCTTTATTGTGACAACACTGTAGACATCATTGCAGGAACTATTTGGTTTAATGCTGTATGTTGTTTACAATGATTGCTGATATTGTCTCCCTCCTAAAGAGTGAGGTATGGGAAACCTTCAGGGATGCTATAAGTCTACACAGTAGAAAATCTACTGCCCCACATCCCTACTGTTAGATGGGTCAACACACAAACAACATGAAAAAGCAAGGGAACAAACTGCCTCCAAAAACAAGATACTTCAATAACAGAATCCATCACCACCATGGCGGAAGAAATGTTAAGAGAAGGATTTTAGAATGTACATAGTTAAACTAATCTGTGAGGTAAAGGATGATGTAAGGAGTGATATCAGAGAAAAAATACAGGAAATGAAAGATCACTTCACTAAACAGATGGAGATTCTGAAAAAAAAAAAATCAAGCAGAAATTCTTGAAATGAAGGAATCAACAAACCAAATTAGAAATTCAATGGAAAGCACCACCAACAGACTAGAACACTTGGAAGAAAGAGTTTCAGACAATGAGGATAAAATATCTAATCTTGAAAATAAACTTGATCATGAAAAAGGTGAACAGAACTTCTAAGAAATATGGGATAACTAACATAAAAATTTAAGATTTATTGGATAGATGAAAGCTTGGAGATACAAACCAAAGGAATCCATAATATCTTCAATGAAATAATATCAGAAAATTTCCCCAAACCAAAGAATGAAAAGGAAAATCAGATACAGGAGACTTACATGACACCAAATATATAAAATTACAACAGATCACACCAAGGAACATTATAATGAAAATGCCTAAATTACAGAATAAGGATAGAATTTTATTTACTTATTTATTTATATTTTTTATTTTTTATTTTTTATTTTTTTCCGGTATTGGGGATTGAACCCAGGGGCACTCCACCACTGAGCCACATCCCCAGCCCTATTTTGTATTTTATTTAGAGACAGGGTCTCACTGAGTTGCTTAGGGCCTCACTAAGTTACTGAGGCTGGCTTTGAACTTGCGATCCTCCTGCCTCAGCCTCCCAAGTGCTGGGATTACAGGCGTGTGCCACCACGCCCAGCAAGGATAGAATTTTAAATGTAGCCAGAGAAAAAAGACAAGTCATATAAATCAATCTATATCTCAGCTGATTTCTCAACCCAGATCCTCAGTGCTAGGAGGTCTTAGAATAATATATATCAAGCTCTGAAAGAAAATGGGTGCCAGACAAGAATACTATATCCAGCAAAATTAAGCTTCAGAATTTATGATGAAATAAAAACTTTTCAAGATAAACAAGTTAGAAGAATTCACAACTAGAAAGCCTTCTCTAAAGAACATGCTCAATAAAATATTTCATGAAGAAGAAATGAAAAATAAAAGTGAAAACCAGCAGAGGGAGGAATTACACTAGAAGAATAGTCAATAAAGGAGAAACCAATTCAAATTAAAAATCAGAAATAAATCAAAATGACAGGGAATAAAAATCATATCTCAATAATAACATTGAATGTAAGTGGCCTAAACTCATCAGTCAAAAGACCCAGACTGGCTGATTGGATTAAAAAACAAGACCAAACAATATACTGACTCCAAGAGACTCACCTTATAAGCAAAGACATCCACAGACTGAAGGCAAAAGGATGGGAAAAAACACATCATTCACATAGATCTCATAAACAAGCAGAGGTTTCTATCCTCATATCAGATAAAGTGTACTTGAAGCCAAAGTTAATCAGAAGGGACAAAGAAGGAGATTTCATACTGCTTAAGGGAATTATACATCAACAAGACATACCAATCATAAATATTTATGCCCCTAACAGTGAAATATCTACAAACATCAAACAAACCCTTCTCAATTTCAAGAATCAAATAGACCACAACATAATAATACTGGGTGACTTAAACACACCTCTCTCACCACTGGATAGATCTTCCAAACAAAAACTAAATAAAGAAGCTACAGACTTAAAAATACAATTAATAATTTATGCTTAACAGACATGTATAGAATATTTCATCCATCAATGATTGAATACACTTTCTTCTCAGCAGCACATGGATTCTTCTCTAAAGTAGATCATATCTTAGGCCACAAAGCAACTCTTAGCAAATACAAAGAAATAAATACCTTGCGTTCTCTCAGATTATAAAATGAAATGAAATTAGAAATCAATGATTAAATAAGAATAGAAGCTACTCTAACATCTGGAGACCAAATAATATGCTATTGAATGACCAATGGATAGCAGAAAAAATCAGGGTTGAAATACAAAATTACCTAGAGGTAAATGAGAATAGCAATACAACATATCAAACTCTCTGGGACACTATGAAGGCAGTCCTAAGAGGAAAGTTCATTGCATTTAGCTCATTTATTAAAAGAGTAGTAAGTCAACAAATAAATAACTTAACATTACATCTCGAAACCCTAGAAAAAGAACAAATCAACACCAAAAGTAGTAGAATACAGTAAATAATTAGAGATGAAATCAATGAATTGAAACAAAAGCAACAATCCAAAAACATCAACAAAACAAAAAGTTGGTTCTTCAAAAAAAATGAATGAAATTGATAAACCCTTAGCCAAGCTAATGAAAAGAAAGGGAGAAAAAACTCAAATTACTAAAATTCACAATGTAAAAGAAAATACCACAATAAACACTACTGAAATACAGATGATAATCAGAACCTATTTTGAAAATGTATACTCTAAAATAGAAATCTTGACGACATTGACAATTTTTTTTCAGTGCTGGGGATTGAACCCAGGGCCTTGTGCTTGCAAGGCAAGCACTCTACACCAACTGAGCCATATCCCAAGCCTACAGACATTGACAAATTTTTAGAGATAGATGACCTACCAAAATTGAAGCAGGAGATAAATGAAATTGAAGATGCCATCAAAAGCCTACCAAGAAAGAAAAAGCCCAGCACCAGACAGATTCTCATACCAGACATTCAAAGAACTAACACCAATCCTCCTCAAATTATTCCATGAAATAGAAAAGGAGGGAACACTTCCAAACTCATTTTATGAAGCTACTATCACCCTGATACCAAAACCAGGCAAGGACACATCAAGGAAAGAAAATTTCAGCTCAATATCCTTAATGAACATAGATACAAAAATCCTCAATAAAATACTGGCAAATCACATACAAAAAGATATTAAAAAGATAGTGCACCATGATCACATGGGGTTCATCCCAGGGATACAAGGGTGGTTCAACATTCGGAAATTGATAAACATAATTCATCACATCGATAGACTTCAAGACTAACATGATTATCTCAATAGATGCAGAAAAACCATGACACAATACAGCTGTCCATTCAAGTTCAAAACACTAGAAAAACTGGAGGTAGGAGGTACATACCTCAACATTATAAAAGCTATACATGCTAAACCTAAGGCCAACATCATTCTAAATGGAAACTGAAAGCATTCCCTCTGAAAGCAGGAACTAGACAGGGATGCTCTCTTTCACCACTTCTATTCAACCTAGTCCTTGAAATTCTAGCCAGAGCAATTAGACAAAAGAAAGAAATTAAAGGGAGAGCGGAGCGGATGGATCCTACATGGCGGTGCCCAACCTGAGCCGAGAGTCCTGCAGCTGCTGCGCATCATCACTCGCCATGACCTGCTGCCCTACGTCACCCTCAAGAGGGGACGGGCTGTGTGCCCTGTGATCTTGTGGA
This sequence comes from Glaucomys volans, assembly GCA_020662805.1. Lineage (NCBI taxonomy): Eukaryota > Metazoa > Chordata > Mammalia > Rodentia > Sciuridae > Glaucomys > Glaucomys volans. The sequence continues at coordinate 214,028 of JAJEJO010000846.1, forward strand.
CAAGTACCTGGAAGAGACATCAATTCGCTATGTGACCCCCAGAACCCTCAGTGATCCAGATCCGAGGCCTCCCCAGCCCCCTTAAGCAGTGCCTCCCCACTACCAGTGTGGTGTGCTGCCCCAGTTCGGGTCCTTGGATGTGCAGCGAGCCGCCACCCCGAGGGAGAGCCACTCTTGGGAGTCAGCGAAGACGCCGGAAGTCAGTGAAGACGCCGGAAGTCAGTGACACCTGATCCCAAGGAAAAGCAGACATAGATCAGACTACGGGTTCGGGCTGAATCCTGCCAGCACGAGACTACTCTACAGGGCAATGTCTCCTCTAACAAGCAGGACCCAGTTTGAACGCTTTAACCAGGCTAACACCATCCTCAAGTCCCGGGACCTGGGCTCCATCATCTGAGCTCACCTACCTCAATGCATTCTGGCGCGACTACATCAATGGCTCATTACTAGAGGCACTTAAAGGTGTCTTCATCACAGACTCCCTCAAGCAAGCTGTGGGCCATGAAGCCATCAAGCTGCTGGTCAATGTGGACAAGGAGGACTATGAGCTGGGACGACAGAAACTCCTGAGGAACTTGATGCTGCAAGCATTGCCCAGACCTTTTCCCCTTCTTACTTCTTTGGGGACTGTTCCCACCACCCACTTCTGGAGCTTACATACTGTTCTGGGGGTTGTCCTCTACCCTTCCAACCAATCACACCCCTGCCTTTCTCTCTTTTTTTTTTTTTTTTTTTTTTAAAGAAAAAGGAAAATGGAAGTGGTGTTCCCACCCCTCCCTGCACCCATGTGCCTGGGCTTCCCCTTTGTTTCCTGTTTTCACTTACCCCCCTAATGTGTGTCTCTTCAGTCACCTTACCACTGAGCCGTAAGACAAATGTACAGGGAGAAGTGAAGTCTATAGAACAGTCTTTGTAAGGGATTGAAGTGAACACTGCTTTTGGGTGCATTGAGGGGTTATCAATACTTCTGGCTTCATGAGGGCTCTTAAATTTTGTCTGAAAAACCAAAGGGCTGCGAGTAAGGGAGCTATGTAGAAGGTGGGACCCCGAAGTGTATTTTGGAACTTAATCACCACCCTCTTCCAAATTATAGAATTTTTTTTAAAAAAGAAGAAACTGTGGCCCTTTCCACTCTCTCCTGGCCTCTGGTGCTGCTTCTCTCTGCCTTCTTTTCTCCATTCCATGGCTTGAAACTGCTGCCTGGTGTGGCTCCTTTTTTCCCCTTTGTCAAATCCTCTTCAAGGGAGTAACAGATAAGAAGACTGGGTCAGCCTGATCACCCCGCTCAACTGTGATGTGTGTACACAACACACACAAGGTGGATAGAGAAGAGGCTGCTGATTAAAATACACTCCCCCTGGAAAGGGGAAGGGGGAGTGTGATAATTTTCCTTCCATGTTCAAGTGAAAATAAATAACATACCCTGCAGCCCTTTTCCCCTTTGCTTTTTTCTGGCTTGGGCAAAGGGCACCTTAGGAGAAAGTGAATTCCTCATTTTTCCTTCCCCCTCCTCTACCCTTATTCCCATTCCCATGCTTGGGAGAATGGGGCTGGGATATGCACTGAGTGTTGCACTTTTTTTTTAGGCAGGGAGGCAAGCTGAATGATTCAGGACTTCTAGAACTCAAGCCTAGTCCAGTAGGTACTATACCACCTCCCCTTCCAGCTCCTAAAGGAGATGTCCAGATGCAGACTTTATGATTATTATATTTTTTTCAATGCCAGTGCTGCTCAGTCCTCAGCATAATTTCAGTTTTCACGAAATAAACAGTGACTATATTTAAAAAAAAAAGAAATTAAAGGGATACAAATAGGAAAAGAAGAACTCAAACTATCCCTATTGGCTGACAACATTATTCTATACTCAGAAGGCTCAAAAAAGTCCACCAGAAAACTTCCTGAACTCATAAACAAAATCAGCAAAGTAGCAGGATAGAAATTAATACCCATAAATCAATTGCATTCCTATACATCAATCATGATTCAACGGAAAGAAATTAGGAAAACTATCCCATTCACAATAACCTCAAAGAAAATAGAATATTTGGGAATCGATCTAACAAAAGAAGTGAAAGACCTCCACAATGAAAACTACAGAACACTAAAGAAAGAAACTGAAGACCTGAGAAGATGGAAAGACGTAGCTTCAGTGGTACAGCATTTGCCCAGCATGCATGAGACCCTGGGTTCAATTCCCAGTACCAAACACACACACACACACACACACACACACACACACATACACAAAAAGTATATGGGGAATACAGGAAAAACAAACATAAAATTCAGGATAGTAGTTAAATATGGGGAAGGAGATAAAGTAATAGCATAGGGGCTTTAACCATGTCCTTTTTTTAAAAGTAACTTAGAAGCAAATAGGTAAAATAGTAATGTCTGATAAAGGTTGGTGGTGGATGCCATGATAATTTATTATTGTCCCTGTTTTTCTCTGTGCTGGTAATACTTCACAATGCAAAAAGGGAAAGAAGAGAAAAAGATTCAAGGCAAAGACTAGAACAGGAGCCAGGTATCTCAGAATGAAAAATGCAGACTGTCAGCTGAAGGAAAGCACACCGATTAGGAAAATGACAGTCACCAGCATCGAATGCCAACACTTCAAATGCTCTAGATGCTGAAAACTGTCTGCCTTCCAGTCAATTAACTCAGTCTCTTTTTGTGATTTGCTAGATCAGAGAAGAGAACAAAGGCCTTTTGATGTTAAACTTTATTTGAGACCCAGAGTACTTGAGGCATGAACACACACTGGGGAAGTTTTAGATGCAACCCTTTATTCGACAAACTTGATAATAACTAACATCTATTTTGCGCTTACTAAATAGTACATATGTAAGGCACTATGCTAAGAACTTTGTGTGGACTACCTCATTCCACTTTCACAACATCCCCAGATAGTAAGTAGTGTTATTATTCCCATTTAAAAATGAGGACACCAACGCTAGTCACAGGCTGGTAAGTGGTGGGGCTGTGATGTAAACTGACCAGTTAACATCCAGAGGCCTCATTCTAAAACACCTTCCAATGTGCTAGGCACAGGCAGGTGCTGAGAGTCCTGGACCTCATTCAGTTTCAAACAAAAGTGAATTCAGCCATAAAGAATGAAATTATGGCATTTGCTGGTAAATGGATGGAACTGGAGACTATCGTGCTAAGTGAAAGTCAATCCCCAAAAAACCAAAGACCAAATGTTCCCACATGTGGATACTGACATACCATCAGGGGGAAAGGGGTGGGGAGAAGTTCATCGGATTAGACAAAGGGGAAGGGCAGAGGGTTGGAATAGGGAAGACAGTAGAATGAATGAATCAGACATAACTTTCCTATGTTCATATGTGAATACATGACCAGTGAAACTCCACATCATGTGCTACCCCAAGAATGGCAATTAGAATAAGTTATACTTCATGTTCTAAAAAGAACAACAAAAAAGCAAGCATTGCTAACATGCTCAATTCTATTTCAGAATCCTTCTTATTCAATGAAAGAGTTACATAAAGGTTTAAAAGATACAGTATTATACATATGTAATAACAGAACAAATAAATCATTAAAATGAAGGTGACTCTATCTATGTGGGTTTGTCAATGTGTGTTCTGTTCTATTACACTGGTCTTGGTCTTCCTGTCTGTTTTGATGCCAATACCATGCTGTTTTGTCACTATGGCTCTGCAGAATATTTTGAAATCAGGTGTTATTATGCCTTCAGGTATTGTGATGCCTCCAGCATCACTCTTCTTGCTCAGTATTGCTTTGACTATTGTGGGTCTTTATTCTTCAATATGAACTTTAGGACTGTTTTTAGTTTTCTTTTTTTTATGTTCTATGAAGAATGTCACTGTTATTTTGATAGGTTTTGCAAATTGAATCTGCATATTCCTTTTGATAGTAAGGTCATTTTGACAATATCAGTTCTGCCTATCCAAGAATATGGGAGATCTTTCCATCTTCTAAGGTCTTCTTTAATTTCTTTCTTCAGTGTTTTATAGTTTTCATTGTAGAGGTCTTTTAACCTCTTTGGTTATATTTATTCCCAAGTGCTTTCCTTTTTTTGAGACTACTGTGAATAGAATAGTTTTCCTGTTTTCTTTCTCAGTGGGCTAATTATTAGAGTATAGGGAAACCTATTGATTTGTGTATGTTGCTTTTGTGTCCTGCTACTTTGCTGAATTTATCAGCTCTAAAAGTCTTCTGGTGGAGTTTAATGGATCTTCTATGTATAGGATCATGTCATCAGTGAACAAACACCATTTTTAACAAATGGTACTTGGAAAACTGGATATTCGTATGTAGAAGAATGAAATTAGATCCCTATTTTTCACCATGAACTACTGTCGACTCAAAGTAAATCAAAGGCCTAGGAATTAGACCAGAAACTTTGCAACTGCTAGAAGAAAACAGGGTCAAAGCTCCTTCTTGTTGGCAGAGGCACCAATTTCCTTAATAAGATCCCTAAGGCTCAAGAAATAAAACTAAGAATCAATAAGTGGGATGGCATTATATTCAAAAGCTACTGCACAGCAAAGGAAGCAATCAAGAACATGACAAGAGAGCCTACAGAATAGGAGAAAACATTTGCCAGCTATTTGTCCAAAAAGGGATTCATATCAAGAATATTTAAAGAACTCAAAAAACACACCAAACACAAATAACTCAATCAATGAAAGGACAAAAGAACTAAACAGACACTTCTTAAAAGAAGAAATACAGCTGGGCATAGTAGGTCATGCATATAATCCCAGTGACTTGGGAGGCTGAGGCAGAAGGATTATAAATTTGAGACCAGATTCAGCAAATTAGAGACCCCAAGAAACTTAGTGACACCCTTTCTTCAATAAAAAATAAAAAGATCTGGGGATATAGCTCAGTGGTAAAGCATCCCTAGGTTCAACTGAAGAAGGAGGCGAAGGAGAAGCAGCAGAAGCAACATCAGGAGGAAGAGAAAGAGGAGAAAGAGGAGGAGGGGGAGAATGGAAGGGGAAGTGATGAGGAAAGGATGGGGAAGGGGGAGAGTAAGAGGGAGGGAAAGAAGAGGAGAAAGAGGAGGAGGAGGAGAGGAAGAGGAGGAAGAAAAGGTGGAAAGAAGAAGAGGAAAAGCAGGGGAGGAAGAACTACAAGGAGTCAACAAATCTATGAAAGAATGTTCAACATCTCTAATAATCAGGGAAATGCAAGCCAAACCAAAATTGAAAATTCATCTCAGTCCAGTTAGAATGACAATCATCAAAATACAAATAATAATAAATGTTGCAAGGATGTGGGGATAAGCTATACTCATGCATTGTTGGTAGGACTGCAAATTAGTACAACCACTTTGGAAAGCAGTATGCAGATTCTTCCAAAAAAAACTAGGAATGGAATCTATCAGCATGGAAAGCAGCACAATTCACAATAGACAAGTTATGGAACCAGCCCAGATACCCATCAACAGATAACTGGGTAAAGAAAATGATGTAAATATACACAATGTAGTTTTACTCAGCCATAAAGAAGAATGAAATTATGTTGTTTACTTATAAGTGGATATAACTGGAAGACATCATGCTAAGTGAAATAAGCCAGACTCAGAAAGTCAAAGGTTGAATGTTTTCTCTCATATGCGGAAGCTAGAGAAAAATAAGGAAATAAAAGGGGGGATCCCATGAAAACATAAAGAGAACAGTGGAGTAGAGGAAGGGAATTGAGCAGGGGAAAGGAAGAATTGGAAAGGGGAGGGACTGCAGAATAAAATTGACTAAATTATGTTATGCTCATGTATGAATATATCACAGTGAATTCCACTTTTATGTGTGTCTATAAAGCACCAATTAAAATAAAATAAATAAAAAAAATGAAGACAAACAGTAGAGGAAAGGGAGCAGAGCAGGTGAAGAGAAGGTGGAATACTGGGAATTAAAATGGAGCAAATTGTGTTACATGCATGTATTACTATGTCAAAATAAACCCCACTATTATATATAACTATACTGTGCTAATAAAAAACATTTTAAAAGAAATAAAGTTTAGTCATGTTAAACTTCCTCTTCTCCCTCAAGAAGTAGAATGCAGGGAGAAAAGATGATTCTGATTGATTTCTGTTTCTCCACTTCGTCCTTCTCTTTTTGCTAACTACTCAGACATGGTTTCTGTCCCCTCCAGTTTTGGACTAGGGAGAGGATGGGAAACATGATAAGAGAGAGGAAAGACATTGTCTGATACTGTAATTGTCATCTTAACTTAAAATAATCTTTTAGATGAGTAGCAACTTAATTTCATAATTTCATGTTCCTATAAACTGCATTCACTCCTTGCTTCTTTGTTCTGTTATTGTCATATATATGGTGTATGTATATCAACACAATTTATAATTATTGCTTTATGAAACTGTATTTTAATCAGATAGGTGAAGAAGTTATAAACAAAAAAATGCATTTACACCGTCTGATTCTTTCCTGTGAAGTTACCTTTACTGATACTCTTCATCATGTGGATTCCCATTCCTGTGAAAGGTCTTTTTATTTCAGTTGAAAAGACTACTGTATTATACAAGGCTCACCAGAGAGACAGGATCAATACGATGTAAATATGAGAAAGAGCATTTATTAGGGGAGTTGGTTAACATGATTATGGTGGCTGTGAAGTCCTGTCACAGGCCATGTGTGGACTGGAGCCCTGTGGGATGCCAATAGCATGACTCCAAGTCTAGGAGCCTCAGAACTAGGGAAGCCAGTGGCCTAAGAACTTGGAGGATTGTTGGTATAAGACCTGGTATAAGGACCCGATAGCTTGGAGTTCTGATGTCCAAGGCAGGAGAAGGACCTCCAGTGATGGGGAGGGATGGAGGAAAGGAGGAAATGAAGACAGGGGAGAGAGGGACTAATTTGCTTTTCACCTCTTTTGTTCTATCCAGACTCCCAATCAATTAAGTGGTGCCCAACTCAGGTGAGTTGGATAAAACTGAGCAATCTTTTTATTTTATTTTATTTTATTTTATTTTATTTTATTTTATTTTGAGACAGGGTCTCACTGGGTTGCTTAGTGCCTTGCTGAACAATATTTAAAGTTCATGGATTCTTTCTTCTAGCTGCTCAAATTTACTGGTGAGCGATCCAAGTAAAATTTTCATCTCAGTTACTGTGCTTTGCAACTCCAGCATTTCTATTTGTTTCTTTTTTGTAATTTGGACCATCTTATTGGCATTCTATATTTGGTAATTCTCATATTTTCTCTAAAGTTCTTTAGTCATGATCTCTTTGATTCTTTGATTATGTTCAAATTAACTGATGTAAAGTCTTTATCTAGTACGTCCAACATCTGAGCCTCCTTGGGGAGAGTCTCTATTGAATGTTCTTTGTTTAAGGGCTCTGCTCAAGTATAAAGACATGACTTTAACACTCAGCTAGGCAGTTTGCAACTATTCCTAAGCCTTCAATTCATTCTTGCACAATGCCTCAAGGTTAGCCAAAAATGAGAGTTTAGGGCAATCTCAAGTCTTTCCTGAGCATGTACACATACTGGGGTATGTACACAGATCTATGCATGAGTATGTCCTTCCAGATTACAAGGAATGTGTTAAAGCTATTCAAAGTTTCTTAGGGAGTCTATCATGAGCTCCAACTATTATTCACTGCCTTAGGCAGCCCAGTGTTAAACAGTACTTCTGATTGTTTTAAACAAACATACACAGGGAAAAGGCTATATACATTAGGTAAAATTGAGTCATGTTAAATAAAAGACTGTTTTTTGAGTAGTGTTCCATATGGAACCATGATATATGTCAAACAAAGATCTGGGAATGGGGCTTTGAAGAAATCCCAACATAATTCTTCTCTCTCAAGCAGCTACTAGGCAGCTGGTTACAAGATTACAGACTGTTTTCAGAGCTACTGTGGAACTGGGAAATGGGAATGAGAATAGAGAAAATTTAAATGCCACAAAACTCACAGTTCTTATAAATTTCCCTGGTTGCTGCAAACTCTTGGCTAATTTCCAGAATTCTGAAAAAGTTTATTTTGACAATTTTTGCCAAAGTTCTAATTGCTTTTATGGAGGATAGGATTTTCAGAGGAACTTACTGTAACATTTTGCTACTGATGCTACTTATAATTAAAGATAAAAACATTCTAAGATTCTGGTATTGTCCCAAAGAGTAATAGGTATGTTAGTCAGCTTTCGTCACTGTGGCAAAAATATCTAAGATAAGCAATTTAAAAGGAGGAAATATTTATTTTGGCTCACTGTTTCAGATGTTTCAGTCCATGGCTGCTTGGTGTAGTTGCTTTTAAGCCTGTGGTGCGGCCGTACATGATGGCCAAAGTACTTGGTAGAGGGAAGTCGTTCACCTCATGATGGTTGGGAAACAAAGAGATACAGGAGGGGCCAGGCTCCCAATGCCCCCTTCATGGGCATGCCCCCAGTAATCTCACTTCCTTCCACTAGGTCCAATCACCTAAGGTTTCGACAACCTCCCAATAGTGCCACAGGTTGGGAACTAAGCCTTTGACACACCAACTTTTGGGGGACATTTAAGATCCAAACCATAACAGTAGAGATACTGATTAACTTTATACTTTATTAAATACACATGTTAAATTTTGTTCATGTGTGTGGTGCTGGGGATTGAATCCAGGGACTTGAGCATGCTAACCAACTGTTCCACCACTGAACTATGACCCTATCCCCATACATTGAAAATTTATAGGAAACTACTAAGAATAATAACTAGGGTCTATATAAATTGAAGTATTAGAATAAAAATTAGAGGTAAAAGTTAATTATTTCAACAGAATATAAGAAAAAAAAGATATCACTTAAAAGGAAGAAAAAAACAAAAATAATATCATATCCATTTAATTAGTATGTCAATATATAAAATGGATTAAAATAATTGGATAAAAGCAGATAGTTTGCTTTATAAAAAAGCTTCATGTCACTTTGGAGGCATACCTAAATTATAGGCATACAAACAATTGAAAATACAATGATGGAAAGAAATATTCTCGCCCACTATTAACCAGAAGGAACTTAAGTGTAACATCAAACAACATAGACATTAAGGCAAAAAGATACAAAGACATTAATTAGGATTAGAAAGTTCAGAATACTTTATTCTCTCGGCATCCTTGACATTACACTCTTAGCTCTTACTGCTTTACTCTTTTCTCTTTTTTTGTCCATTGCCTTCTTTGGACATTATTTTTTTTATGTGACCTCTAAATATGAAATTTGAGACTCAGAACTCGACTCCTTTCTCTTAACCCTCTTTACCCTCTCACCTTTACCCTAAATTTCCTGTATGTACATCCAGATACAGGAAATTATAAGAAGTTGCCATACTTTTTTCAAAAGGGTTATTCCATTTTACACCACATTCTTGCCAACCTTCCTTTGATCTTCTTGTTCAAGAATTAGCCATGTAGGTGGGAGTATAGTGGCATTTCATTGTAGCTTTAATTTACATTTCCTTCATAACTAGTGATGTGGAGGATTTTTTTGTGTGCCTGTTAATCACATTCTTATAAAACATGCAAGTCTCTTGTCAGTTTAAAAATTGGACTGTTTATCTTTTTATCGTTCAGTTATAAGAGTTATAATATTTGTGAGTTAATATATTTGTGACTATATTCTCCAAGTCTGTGGCCTAACTATTCATTTTCTTAAAGGTATCTTTTCAAAAATTTTTTGGTACCAAGGATTGAACTCAGGGTCACTTCACCACTGAGCCACATCGCTAGCCCTATTTTGTATTTTAGTAAGAGACAGGGTCTCACTGAGCTGCTTAGCGCCAAACTTTTGCTGAGGTTGGCTTTGAACTCATGATCCTCCTGCCGCAGCCTCCTGAGCCGCTGGGATTACAGGCATACACCACCATGTCCAGTTTAAAGGTATCTTTTAATGAAAGAAGTTTTAATTTTTTATTTTAAAATATCCACTTTATTCCATAACACTTAGCCAGACACCATTTACATCTGAGGAAGCGAAGGACCATGAGACTGATCTATGGTAAAACACTGAGAAATTGTAGTCCAATTTTACACATTCCCAGGAATTCCTAGACAAGTGTACCACAATGCAGAAACATGTGTACCATTACGATATTTTACATAATAAAAGAAGGAAGTATCAATATACTTCAGAAAGTAGTAAATTCATCTGACTAGGAATGCAATTGTTACAAAGCCACAATAAATTGTTTTATAAAATGTACTTTTATTTTATGTTACTCTGCTGTTACATTGGGCATAACTTTTTCATAAGGCTATTTTGGGACTACAGCCAATGATTAGCAATGCACGATAGTGGTTCAGCTCTGTAAAGAACAAGGACTAGACAACTAGACACCCTCTCACATGTATACAAATCTGCATGGAAAATTACTAAAGTTTTAAATTTGGACTTGTGTACTTTTATTTCCCCTTTCTAGTACATTAAGAAACAACATACACTTTAATTTGCCAAAAGCAATGCTTGTATTCTGGCAGCAACATGCTACTTCTATTACATAATAAAGTGAATACCAGAACTACAAAGGCAGGAGGCATAAGGGAATTTTTATTGAGAAGGGAAGTTGTCAACTTAAACCAATGAAGAATGAAAAGGAAACTTCCTGTTGTCACAGATAAATGTGACCTCCCATAATATGTGATATACAGGAGGCATTTCACTTTGTGACCCCCCATCTCAGAAATGTCAAGGGCTTTCCCATTCAATCTAATATTTCTGGATTCCTACTAAAAAGGAATACAGTAAGACTATGGAAAGAGTGCTTACTGAAAGAAAACCTCAAAGAAAAATGAGGAAGGGAACGTAGAAATTAAGAAGTTATTTGGAACACTATTATTTATTTATTTTTGGTACTGGGGATTGAACTTAGGGGAGCTTAACCACTAAGCCACATCGCCAAACCCTTTTTAGTTTTTCTTTTGAGACAGGGTTCTTGATAAGTTGCTTAGGGCCTCATTAAGTTGCTAAGACTGATCTCCAACTTGCAATTCTCCTGCCTCAGCCTCCCTGAGTTGTTGGGATTAGAGGCATGCACCACCACACCTGGTTAGAACACTCTTTAAATTATAATTAACTACACTTTCTTATCTTCACAGTAATTCAAAGCACAGTCATTTGCAGAACTGGTTCTGATTAAATACCAGACAGATTTTTAGTTCTCTACTGATTGTTTAGAAGTCACTTATGTTTATATGAAATGAAGCTATTAATACTTATCTACTGTAGAAACTGCACACCAGGAAAGCCAAGACAAACAAATCAAGGAATGGAGTTTACTCAAAGCTGCGGTGTGAGAAGACTATGAACAGTTGATTCCGTACATGAATGGGTTTCTTTGCTCTAGGAAATCCAAGCAGAGTAAGGAATGGAGATGGGTGAAAAGGTTTCTTGAAGGCAAGGGTGACCCTGTTTGTATTTAATTTTCAGTCTCTTCTACTGTGTCATGATCTTCTCCTGTTCTGTCTGATATGCATAATGTTAAGTTGTCTCTAAGCAATGGCGTGACAAGGATGCTCTCCTTGTATGAGTCTTGTTTATCAAGTTCTGCAATGGCCTCATCAAAAGTTGATGTAGCCACTGTGCGGGAAAGCTCTGGGTTTTTAGGGATCTCACAGTAAAAAACAGTAAAGTTAAGAGCCAGTCTGAGGCAAACTGAGTGCGTGGGTTGCACCTCTTTCTTGTTTATGTCAAATGCCTCTTGGTAAAGCTCCTTAGGAATTATCTACCCTTCATTTCTGATCATCACCACATGCAACTTCAGCAAGGTACAGGAAGTGATCTCCCTTCATTTTCAGATAGAAGTCATTACTCTCTGGATTAGTTGCATTGGCTATTAAATACTTACCCAGTAATTCTGGGACCAGGGTGCAGATGGATCTCAGTTCCGACTCCACTTTCTCGCAATGGTCCTTAGTCAGCTGCAACTTCTTGTTAAAGGTGTGAGTTTTATGCTCAGTGCGGGAGATGACCTCCAGGCGTACCTGTGGCCCCCCACCATGTTCTTGTAGGCCACTTGAAAACGAGTTACACTCCCTGGTGAAGAGCTGTGCACCCTGCTGGGTCACAGACGGTCATGCAGATGACTGTGTCCTCACAGAGCTTGGCCTGCTTGGCTAGTTCAGCCTTTGGATCAGCTCATACTTCTCGCTGGTGCAGGACCCAGGGCCTCCTCTCTGTGGCTGCCCTTAAATTTTTATTGTCTAATTTATCAATCTGTTCTTTTATGGCTAGGTAAGTCTGTGTTCTAAGAACTTCTGCTTACTTACAAGTCTTTTATGTCTTCTTCTGATGCTTTATAGTTTTAATTTTTGTGTTTGTGTTTATAATCAATCTAGTATTTCTTTTCTACATATGATTTGAGGTAGGTGTTAAGGTTCATTTTTTTTCATATTGATGTTGAGTTGCTCTAGTACAATTTGTTGAAAAGACTTTCCTTTGATTTGTCATCTTTGTAGAAAATCAAACAAGTAAGTGTGAGTCTGTTTCTGGGATTTCTCTTCAGTTCTGCTCATCTCTCTGTTTAACTTTTTGCGAGCAGTACAGTGCCTTCGTTATTTTAGATTTATTATTAATACTGAAGTCAACTCACATTAGTCCTCCAACTTTGTTGTGCTTTTGCAAGATTCCATTGGATATTCTCAATTCCTCTCCACTGTTTTTTGCTTTCATATAAATTTTTAGAATAAGCCTATCAATTAAAAAAGAAAGCTAGTGGAATTATAATAGTGATTTTATTGGATCTATGGATGTATTTGGAGGAGAACTGATATTTCAACAATCCTGAATCAGTCAACGCATGAATGTAGTATGATTCCTGATTTATCAAGGTCTTTTAAACATTGTCTCAGTAATGTTTTGCAATTTTCAGCATAGAAATTTAACATATCTTTTGTTTATTTCTAGGCATTTTAGTTTTTGTTTGTTTGTTTGTTTGTTTTGGATACCAGGATTGAACTCAGGGGCACTTGACCACTGAGCCACATCCCCAGCCCTCTTTTGTATTTTATTTAGAGACTGGATCTCACTGAGAAGTTTAGCGCCTCACTTTTTCTGAGGCTGGTTTTGAACTCACAATCCTCCTGTTTCAGCCTCCTGAGCCACTGGGATTACAGGCATGCACCACCGTGCCTGGCCTTAGGTTTTTTAATATTATTATAAATGTAATTTTTAAAATATCATTTTCCAATTGTTTGCTGTAGTATATAAATATACAATTGATTTTTGTTTATGACCTTCTATCTAGGATTTTTGCTAAATTGACTCATTAGTTCTAAGGGTTGCTTTGTGGGGCCCACAGGATAGTCTTCATATTCAATCATATAATCTGCAAATATAGACACAATCACAACACTTTATACACCATCAACATCTAATCCTAAAGTTACTCTGTACTATGGCTTCCTCACTGGCTTGCTCACTTGTATAGCCATTAGGAATGCTGAATTCTTGATATTTTCCCTAGGCATTTTTTATTTTGGATTCTTTTAAATATATTTTTAGTTGGACACAATGCCTTTACTTTATTTATTTTTATGTGGTGTTGAGGATCGAACCCAGTGCTTCACACGTGCTAGGCAAGAGCTCTATCACTGAGCCACAATTCCAGCCCCTTATTCTGGATTTCTAACATGAAATTTACATAACATCCACCATTCTAACAATTTCCACAATTCAGTGGGTTTTCACATATCCATAAAGTTATGCAGCCATCACCACTCTCTAAGTCCAGATCATTTTCATCACACCAAGGAAGATCCTGTACCCTTTAGTTGTTTACCATTTCCTTCTCCCCTCAATCTCTAGCAACCACTACTCTACTTTCTATTTATTTACTTGTTTGTTTATTTATTTATTTATTTATTTATTTATCTATATTTATTTTTCTATTATGGATATTATGGACACTTTATATAAAAAGAATCATATAACATATAGCCTTATGCACTTGACTTCTTTCATATAGCAAAACGTTATCTAGAGCTGGGGGTGTAGCTCAGTGGCAGAGCACTTTTCTAGCATATGTCAGGCCCTGGGTTCAATGCCCAGCACTGCAAATTTAAAAAAAAAAGTTATCTAGTTAAGTCATGTTATAGAATGCATCAGTATTTCATTTTTTATGGCTGGATAATATTCCATTATGAGGATATATTACATTCATCAGCTGATCATTTGTGTTGTGTTTCTTGCTATTATGAGTAGTACTGATAAGAATATCCATGTACAAATTTTTGTGTGAAAATGTTTTCAGTTCTCTTTGATATATACACCTAGAGGTGGAACTGCTGGGTTATATGGCGAACTTAATTTAACTTTCTCATAAATGGCTAAATTGTTTTTCATAATGGCCACACCATTTTACATTACTACTAGTGAAGGATGAAAGCTACTTTTCTCCACATCCTCATCAACATTTATTTTTTTCTGGTTGTTTTTAATTACAGCCATTCTCATGAACGTGAGTTGGTGTGTCATTGCTATTTTAATTTGCGTTCTTCCTAATGGCTAATGATGCTAAACATCTTTTCGTGTGTTTACTGGTCATTTACTTATCTTCTCTGGAGAAATTTCTATTCAAATTCTTTGCCCATTTTTAAATTGGGGTTTTGTTTTATTGCCAAGCTGTAAGAGTTGTTTACATATTCTACATTCTAGACTCTTATGAGCTATATGATAGATAAGGAAATACATTCTCCTATTTGGCGAGTTAACTGTCTTTTCACACTGTTGATAGTGGCGTTTGATGAATACAAGTTTTTAATTTTGGCAAGTTCTAGTCATCTCTATTTTCTTTGGTTGGTTAAGTTTTGGGTGTCATATATGAAAAGCATTGCCTAGTCCAAGGTCATGAAGATTATACCTGTATTTCCTTTTAAGAAATTTATAGTTTTAGCTTAAATTTAGATCTTTCATATATTTTGAGTTAATTTTCTAATATAATGTGAAGTAGGGATTAAAATTTATTTATTTACATATGGCTAACCAGTTGTTCTACCACCATTTGTTGCAAAGACTATTTCCCTTTTGAATTATCTCGACATCTTTGTTCCAAAAACAACAGGCCAGTGATGCACAGGTTGCCCCTAGGCTTTTAATAGGTCAGGTGTCCAAAGAAGAACTCCTGATTTCCAGCTCTGTAAAATGCAGGTCCAGGTCTGGTTCAACAGATGGCATGCAAATCAGAAAGTCACACAGGAGCACAAGCGAGCTGGTGAAAAAGCTAGGAGGAAAATACAGCAGAGAATGGGATGGAAAAGATGAGAATAGCAAGAAAGGGAGCTCTGGTTTATATCAGACCTTTTAGACCAAGATTCCAGTTTGGGTTTTATTCTAAATGCATTAGGAAGCCATTGGATAGTTTTGAGCAGGAAAGTGAAATAAAATGATTCACCTTTTTAGAAGATCATCTGCCTGACAGGTAAACTCTGGAGCATAAAGTGTTTAGTTTGCTGTACTTCAGCTCCTTCCCCTTAGGGATCTACTTCCTGGGTGTCTAAAAAGGTCACCCTTGGGGTCTTCTTTGTCAACTTGTAGCTCCTTTGAGCTTTGTCTTCATTCTGGTGTATTATTTTTGCCAATGTGTTTGTCATACATTTCTGGGCTGTATGGCACTTCCTTCTTAGACAATATGTAAAATAAGAATTTGACACATATTGCCAAGTTTGAAGTTAGGTCATTTATGATCTATTTTCTTTTCTGTTCTATAAGATTAGTATTCATGGTAATCACAAAGCCCTCGGCCATGTGTTTGTGGTCTGTTTTCCATCCAAATGTTGACTCGATGGGTTTTTCTGTGTGCTGGAGGTAAAAATGTTCATTTCTCCTTAGGGCTTAGCTGGGAGTCTGTGAGCTCAACCTTCAGGGAGATCAGGCAGCTAGCTCTGAGACTGCCCAGGTTTCACTCAGCACTTCCAGACACACTCCAGGGGTGAGGTGTGTGCGCTGCAGTGAGGTCTTTGTGGAACTGATTCCTCCCGTCCCAGTCATGGGTGTTCTACTATGGCGCATGGACACCAGAGGGGAGTTGCTTCCAGATACATGTGTTAGCAAAGTGTGTGTCCCCTTCCCCATATTCCTAGTGTTGGAACCTCAAATCACCTTGAGGTGCTTTTTCTCTCACAGTAATGTCACTCTGAGGCCTGTTTCCACTGAGATGCCCGTTGCCTCTGTGCTTTCTCCCCTGCCAACAGGACATCTGGCCTTATTTCCTTGGGTGGTTTCAAATGAATAGCTGTTTGCCACATTTCTAAAGAGAGTGGGAACACTTGAAGAATTTCGTCAAAATAAACTCATGGCAGAATACAGCCATTTGCCTTTGACATACACTCTTTCATCCACATTTATTTTCCTCTCTCCTCAGTCTTCTCCGAACAAGAAGAAACATCTCATAGAGCGGTTCTTGTCCACCAAAATCTTCTCTCCTTGAAACATCTTGGTTTTGTTTTGGTTTAACCCACATTAATCAATGAGCCCCACCCCTTCCCCTGAACAAGTTTCCATTTCAATTAGTCTCTAAGTTTATGAAGATTTTCTTTTCTTCTCGTTGTTTTTAAAATTCAATTAGGACTTAAATTTAACTCAATCCCATAGCAATTTGGGATGAATTGTGGCAGCGAAAGCCAGAAGCTGTTCGTGAGATGCTCCAGCTCCCTGTGAGGGGCTGAGAACTCTTGCTGGACTGTGCCCACAGATAATGGCTCAGGTTTATGTGCAACACTGTGCACCACAGAGGCCCAGGCCAAGCAAAGGGCAGAGACAGAAAGCGGATGTCTTCCTTGGAAAGACCCTTTGGGATAAAGCAGAGGTGGCACAGTGCGACAGAACACACCGCCATCCCTGTTGTTGTTAAGTCAGTTTTGACATAAGATTCAAGTTCTCAAACTTATTTTAAATAGAAGCAGAGGCTATGGGCTTGAGTTAGTGAATTTCTTTCCACAATGGAGGGGAAGCTGAATGCACATATTTATGAGAAGAAATTGTCCAGTGGGCTGCAGAGTTGGGGGAATAGAGTGCTCACAGAAACCAGGTAAAAAGAGCTTTTCAATCTCTAAAACATATTACTGATGATTAACAATAAAATATTTGTAACTCATAGAAAAGGGCATCATTTAGGCTGCTTTAACTTATTTGTAGCAAAATATTGGTTGCACGAACTATTTACAGTGGGTCATTTCTAATCTCCTTATTGAGGAAAAAATGATACTTATCCAGAAGAGCAGTTTGATTTCCGTTGTATAACTATTAGTTTTGAGAACAGGATGCCCAAGGTAAGTAGGAAGAGAAAGTATTGTGGGATGTGTTCCAATGAATTGAAGTCTCAAGATACGGTTAAACACATTTATGATTCCATAAAATCTAGTAAGGAAGCATTGTGAATATTATTTCCAGGAATCCATTTATACTTCAAGTAAAATAATGGTTAAGAGATGTTTTGTGGTTTGGACTTATATAAGATTTTTTTAAAATGTTCATTATATTGGAAATGTAACATTGAGTACATTGGTGACTTATATGATGAGATTTCCTGAAAGCTCTGGACTTGGGTACCATGCATTTCGCTCACCTGTATAATCTCCGCTGTGCTACATTTATGTCTCTGTGTATCAGGCCAGTCTTGTTCCTTAGTTTCCAGTAAGTTGATTTGATTTTAGAGTTTAAATATGTAACAACGCTGGGCGCGGTGGCGCACGCCTGTAATCCCAGCGACTTGGGAGACTGAGGCAGGAGGATTGTGAGTTCAAAGCCAGCCTCAGCAACTTAGCAAGGCCCTAAGCAACTCAGTGAGACCCTGTCTCTAAATAAAATATAAAATAGGGCTGCAGGTGTGGCTCAGTGGTCAAGTGCCTCTGTGTTCAATCCCCAGTACCAAATAAATAAATAAATAAATAAATAAATAAATAAATAAATAAAGTAACAACCACCTCTTCCATGTTGTTGAATGAAGAAAGGGCAATGCTTTAATATTTTATTCATGAAAATAATGTTTTGTCTATCAAATTGTTATTATTTCTAGAAAAAAAGATGATATCATTTAAACAAGTATGGTAGTAGTGACACGGGGGAGGAGGAGAAAGATTTGGGGCATGTTTTTGGGGGTAATGATTTGGAAACTCAAGGGTGATTTCTAAGTTTATGGCTTGAATAACTGGGTGGATGATTGCTAAAATACCTACATTTGCTAAAATGTTTAAAACTAGGAGAAGAGAGAGACCAGTGTAGGGTGTTGGGTGAGTCAGAAATTTGTGTAGAGGACAAGCCTAGACCCTGAAATCCACAGAGTAGTCATCACAGGTGTAATTAAATTGAATGTGTTCATATATGTCTTATATGCTGATAACCATCATGTGTGCCTCTCACACTAAGGTAAATAGATGACTTCAAGCATGTGACAAAGGTTATTTGGAATGGGAGAGGAAGAGGAAGAGGTGGGAAGGAGAAGACAGGCTAAGGGGCAAGGAGGATGTGTTGAAGGTAAAAGAGGTATGGGTATGTATATATAAGTAGAAAGGTTTATGTATTTTTCTCAATTCTGAATTATAGATTCTAGAAAAGCCCACTGATGCATTGCATAATTAAGACAGTCTTTGGGAACAAATTTTATATTTTGAATGTAAATGAAATCACCAATCCACAGGAAATCACACCTTAGAAATGTGATAGGTAGACTGACCAATGGTGTAAGCTGACTTGGGCAAGATACTTATAATACATATTAACAATGTTGTTAGGGAGGTTAATTGAGATTATTATAATTTCTTTTCTGCCTTGCATATAGTAACCTAAAGTAAGTGATAATGATCATTATTAAATATAAAAAGTCAGAATTAGCACATATTGATGGTGGTGATAGTGTTAAACAGTGTATTTCACATGATTAGATTCTATTTAAATGTTCTGCAAACTGGGCAGCACATGCCTGTAATCCCAGCTGTTTGGGAGGCTGAGACAGGAGGATCTCAAGTTCAAAGCCAGCCTCAGCAATGGTGAGGCACTAAGCAACTCAGTGAGACACTGTCTCTAAATAAAATACAAAATAGGGCTGGGGATGTGGCTCAGTGGTTGAGTGCCCCTGAGTTCAATCCCCAGTACCAAAAAAGAAGGTGTATTTCATCAATTTGGGGTGCTGTTCTCCAGTTCCTCACTGCAAAATTGATGCTTTCTACATTAAAGTGTTTTTTCCCCCTCTGTCTGTGTATGACTTTTTCTATGCTTTCACCTCTCTCTTATAAACTTTCAGAAATGAAGAATGCCAGAATTCTTGAAAGACTTAACAGCTTTGTTGTTATTTATAATAAAACTAATAGTTAAATGGAAAATAGAATTATGCTAATTGATGATACTTTTTTTTTTTTTTGTACCAGGGCTTGAACCCAGGTGTACTCAACCACTGAGCCATATCCCCAGCCCTTTTTTATATTTTATTTAGAGACACGGTCTCATTGAGTTGTTTAGGGCCTCACTAAATTGCTGAGGCTGGCTTTGAACTCAGATCCTCCTGTCTCAACCTCCCAGGCAGCTGGGATTACAGGCATGCAACATCATGCCCAGGTGGTGGTACATTAAATATTAATATGCTAAACATGATTACTTAATGAATGGTCATACATAATGTTTTTGAACATTTTTACTTTTCTGGGTACTGGGGATTGAATCAAGAGATCCTCTACCACTGAGTCACACCCCAACCCTTTTTAAATTTTATTTTGAGACAGGGTCTCACTAAGTTGCTGAAGCTGGCCTCAAACTTTTGATCCTCCTAGCTTAGCCTCCAGAGTTGCTGGAATTACAGGGGTGTGCCACCAGGTCTGGCTACTTTTAAATATACTTCATTTAGCAAATTAAATTATTAAATAAGCATTGCCTCCATGTGAATTTTTGGTTTCCATTTTTTCCATATTCTTTCTTCTTTTTGGTCAAAAATGTTTTCGGGGAGCCAGGTGTGGTGGTGCATGACTATAATCCCAGCAACTCAGGAGGCTGAGACAGGAGGACTGCAAGTTCAAGGCCAGCCTCAGCAACCTAGCAGGGCCCTATGCAATTTAGTGAGAGCCTGTCTCCAAACTAAAAAATAAAAAGGGCTGGGATGTAACTCAGTGATAAAGTGCCCCTGGCAGTTACCCCCCAAAAATGTTTTCTGCCTATTAGAAATTTCATAGATTCATCATTTGGTATAAAACTAAGGTCTTAACAAGTCAGGTCCATTTATCTGCTCATGACAAGGATTTTAATTTTTAAAATCCTTCAAAAAATAAGAACCAAACATTACTACACACAATTTTTAAAAATTTTTATTTGTTCTGATTGGTTATACATGACAGTAGAATGCATTTTGACACATTGTACATAAATGGAGCATAAATTCTCATTCCTCTGACTGTAAATGGTGCAGAGTCACATCAGTAGTGTAATCATACATGTATATAGGAAAATAATGTCTGTCTCATTCTAAGGTTCTTCCCATCACCACTGTCCCACATCTTCCCTTACTCCCCTCTGCATAATCCAAAGTTCCTTCATTCTTCCCTTCCCACTCCCACTATGGATCATCCATAGTGCATAATCCCCTCTGCATAATCCAAAGTTCCTTCATTCTTCCCTTCCCACTCCCCCTATGGATCAGCATCCCTGATCAGAGTAAAGATTTGGCCTTTGTTTTTTGGGGATTGGTTTATTTTCACTTATTTATTTTCTCTAGTTCCATCCATTTATTGGCAAATGCCATAATTTCAGTCTTCTTTAAGGCTAATATTTCATTGTGTATACACACCACATTTTCTTGACCCATCACTTGTTGAAAGGCATCTAGGTTGGTTCCATAGTTTAGCTATTGTGAATTGAGCTGCTATAAACATTGACATGACTGTGTATGCTGACGTGACTGACGTGACTGGAGTATACTGATTTTAAGTCCTTTGGGTATAAATGGGGGAGTGGGATAACTGGGTGAAATGGTGTTTCCATTCCAAGTTTTCTGAGGAATCTCCAAGCTGCTTTCCATAGTGGTTGCACCAATCTGCAGTCCCACCAGCAACATATGAGTGTACCTTTTCCCCCACATCTTCACCAACACTTATTATATTGCTTGTATTCTTGATAATTGCTATTCTGACTGGAGAAGAAATCTTAGTTTTGATTTGCATTTCTCTAATTGCGAGAGATGATGAATATTTTTTCATACATTTGTTATCAATTGTTTTTCCTCTTCAGTGAAGTGTCTGTTTAGTTCCTTAGCCCATTTATTGATTGGGGTTTTTTTTTTTTTTTTTGGTGTTAAGTGTTTTGAGTTCTTTATATATCTGGAGATTAGTGCTCTAAGGTGCGTGTGGTAAAGATTTTCTCCGATTCTGTAGGCTCTGTGTTCACGTTATTGTTTCCTTTGCTGAGAAGAAGCTTTTTTGTTTGAATTCATCCCATTTATTGATTCTTAATTTTACTTCTTGTGCTCTAGGAGTATTGTTAAGGAAGTCAGGTCCTAAACTGACATGATGGAAAGTTGGGCCTACTTTTTCTTCTATTATGCATAAGGGTCTGTGACCCACTTTGAGTTGATTTTTGTGCAGGGCGAGAGATTGAGGTTTAATTTCACACACACAATACTCTTGATAATGAAGAAAATGTTTCCCAGTATAAGTCTGTATGTTTCCCCCAGTGAGTGCTCTTGGCAAGGTATATATGCTTAAGTAAACGTATCCGTTTGAAAAAGCCATGAACATTTATTTTAAAAATTTAGTTTTAGTTCACTAATGGTGATGAAGACTTAATTATACTTAAGTCCTTATACTTCCTTTTCACTTTTTTCCATATTATTTTCTGACTGCATTATAATTGTCTAATTTGCCTATTATATGGATTGTTTTT
The DNA here is from genome assembly GCA_020662805.1 of Glaucomys volans. Classification (NCBI taxonomy): domain Eukaryota; kingdom Metazoa; phylum Chordata; class Mammalia; order Rodentia; family Sciuridae; genus Glaucomys; species Glaucomys volans. The sequence goes on from JAJEJO010000846.1 coordinate 235,883, forward strand.
AAACAAAAGTTCCTTTGACATTTCTAACGGGGAAATACACCATCCCTCTTTATCATCAAAGACAACTGGGAGATGTGGAATGCCTTATAACTTCAATTATTATCTTCGAAAAACCTAATAATATTAATAAACTATGAATCTAACCAGGGAGAAATAAAGAGAATAAAAATATACAGGCTTAGGAATGAGAAAGGAGACATATCAGAGATAGAATGATTTAAAAAAGATTGTAAGAGAATACCATATATACCTTAATGTAAATAAATTTGAAAACTGGGGATGATTTCTTATGTAAACAAAACTGACTCAAGAAAGACACTAAACACAAATAGAACCAATTGCCGTCAATGGAACCAGAAAAGTGGTAACGCTAACATTGAAAAATACATCAGAGGGTTCCTTGTTGAGTGTATCTATTCTTTAAAGAACAAAAATTTCAGTGTGATTTTAACAATTCCAGGTTATCAAAAAGATAGAAAGGTCCAGAACCATGGCACATGCCTGTAATCCCAGCCCCTTGGGAGGCTGAGGCAGGAGAATCACAGGTCCAAAGCCAGCCTCAGCAACTTAGAGAGACCCTAGGCAACTAAGTGAGACCCTGTCTCAAAATAAAAAATAAAAAAGGGGGCTGGAAATGTAGCTCAGTGGTTAAGTGCCCCTGGGTTCAATACTGATACCAAAATAAAATACATAAAAATAAAAATAAAAAATGAAAAAAGACTGGAGATATGGAGTGATTAAGCACCTCTGAGTTCAGTCTCTGGTACCAAAAAACAAACAACAACAATTTTAAAAAAATAGAAAGCCCACTAACTCATTGTATGAAGTTGGTCAACTTTAAATCTAAACCTATTAACATAATACAACAAAGAGGAAACATTAGACCAGTTGTCATTTATGATTATAGATGCTCATTTCCAAGTTTATAAATATGATGATGCATGATTCTAAACAATTACAATGAATTCAGCAATGTAATCAAATAAGGTTTTTAGATGGTTCAGTAATAGGAAATCTCTCAATAAAGTGCATTATACCAAAAAATTTACAGAGAACCACCATATGAAGATGTCAAGAGGAGCTGAAAAGATATTTGATAAAGAAATCTGCATACAGTAAAAATAGAAGGAAATTTAATATAATAGTCTATTTATCCAAACCAATCAGGAAATATCCTAAACAGCAAAACACCAAAACTATTTCACTAAGATCAATAACTAGTCAGGGTTGTTAGATCAACAATTTTATATTTAACATCATCTGGGATAGTCCAATTTCACATTTAAGTAATATGTGAAAAGTGGTATAAATATTAGGGAGAAAGAAGATAAAACTCAAGAGTTAAAAACACTAGAATTATTAAAAGAATTTGGCAAGATAATTGAAGATAAATATTTGAGTTAATAACTTTTTTCTCTATTTTTAATAAGCTTCTAAAAAGGAAATGAGACAAAATATTGCATTTACAATAGGTAGAAAACATCTCTAGTTTATCTCGTGATAAATTTGACAAGAAAGGCAAAGAATTTAAATGAAGAAAATAATAACATATTATATCAGAACATAAGGCAAGTTCTGAACAAAAGGAAACACATTCATGTGTTTGGATGAGATTAATATTAAAAAGTATAATTTCTAGCCGGGTGTGGTGGTGCATGCCTGTAATCCCAGCGGCTTGGGAGGCTGAGGCAGGAGGATCGCGAGTTCAAAACCAACCTAAGCAAGAGCAAGGTGCTAAGCGACCCTGTCTCTAAATAAAATGCAAAATAGGGCTGGGGATGTGGCTCAGTGACTGAGTGCCCCTGAGTTCAATCCTCAGTTCCAAAAAAATAAAAAAAAAGTTTAATTTCTCAAAATGATGTATATACATTTAGTGAAATTCTAATAAATAGTCTAATAGGGTATAAGTGTGGGTTAGAAGTGGTAAAATATCTTTAAAGATTATATGAAAAAATTGACTAAGAAAACCAAAATAAACAGTGAGGAAGACACAGATATTAGAACATACTGAAAAGTCAGTTACCAAGTCATTATAGAACTTAAGGATATAGAAAAACATCAGTTGAATGGAATAAGAATCCAGAAAGAGATCTCAATGTACATATGAAAAGTAATGTGGTCCAAATCATTGTGGAAAAGATGTATTATTTAATAAATGGTGTGGGCAAAACTATATTTAAAAGAAAATAAACTTAGATCTGTATTTCACGCCAAATACAAACACACATTGCAGATGAACTTTTTAAAAACTTAAAACTCAATAAAATGAACAAAATTCTTGAAGGAAAAATTATAGGAAAATATATATTTAATCTGTAGGGAGGAGAGCTTGAAAAGCCAAAAGTTTTAAATACATACATATATGTGTATATGTATACACACACACACACACACACACACTTTTAGATACTAGGGATTGAACTCATGGGGCTCACAAACATTAAGCACTCTACCATTGAGCTACATCCCTGCCCTTTTTGTTTCTTATTTTGAGACAGGGTCTTGGTAAGTTACCCAGGCTGGTCTGGCATTTGTGATCCTGCTGTTTCCACTTCCAAAGTAATTTGGGTCACAAATGTGCAAAAGTTATAAAAGAAAAAAATGGAAATGTATGACTCAATTCAAATTTCAAAGTTTTGTATGTATAAATATGAAAGATAAAAATCAATAAACAGATAATAGATTCAGAGAAAATATAATATGGAAAGAAGAAAAATATCCCAAAACTATAATACTGAGATCTTACAAATTGAAGCAGAAAGAGAATAAAAGACTAGTAGAAAAGTAGAAGATATGAGCAGACAATTCATTAGAAAAGAAAATCTAATGTCCAATAAATATTTTAAAATACAACAAATTTGCCAGTAGTCAGGGATATGTAAATTATAGCAACATATGAGGTGTCACTTCAAATCTATTTATCAAAAAATAAAAAGTGATAATTCTTGTAGTTGGCAAGAATATGGAAAGAAGGAGATCCTCCCACAGCGGTGGAAACCGGAAGTATTAGAGCCTTCTTAGAAAACAATCTGGCAGTATCAATTCAAATTATATTTACTTATACTTTTTTTCAAGTCTTGACAGAACTGTTCTACATTTCTTATGAGTAAAAACATCAAAAGGATTTTAGAACAATAGTAGAAATAAATAAATAAATAAATTAGAGCTCTTCCAGTTGATTTTGAGAGTTAACAGGTACTTTTGGTATTATGGAATGAGAAAAAGCAAGATACCTAATGTGGTCAACTTGCCACCACATGGCCATTGGTTTCCTCAATAAAGGGGAGCTCAGCATTTGTCCCTGCAGCTGGCAGTCTGGAAATTCAGTGGCAGCAGCAGTTCCAGCAACCTTGGTTAAGTGGGAGGCCAGACCATTGAGGCCATGTGTAACCTCAGGATAATATTTGATCAAATGTCTGGACACCCTGTGGCCCAGTCAGTTTGATGCATGAAATGAATCATCATGGGCCCACCCCTTATCAAGCTGGCACCCATACACATCTTCTTAAGCTGTGTATAACTTCCAAATAAAGAAAATAATGTCATAATTTTGCCTAACATAATCATGTGTAACATGATACAATGATCCTGCATACAAGTGGAAACAACCCATTTCCCAGAAGAGGAGGCAAAGTCCTTGAGTCATCTTTACTGTTTTCCTTGAGATCTCATGACTTAAAAACTATCATATAAAATTAACAATACTTACCCAGGCACTGTGGTGCATGCCTTTAATCCCAACCACCCGAGAGGCTGGGACAGGGGGATTGAAAGTTTCAGGCCAGGTTGGGTAACTTAGCAAGACCCTGTATCAAATTTTTAAAAATAGTAAAAAGGTCTGAGGATAGAGGTCAGAGGTAGAACACCCCTGGGTTTAATTTCTAGTACCATAAAAATAAATTAACTACTTAATTCATTAACAACACTTAAATACTATGATATAAAGTCAATGTATCTTATGTTATACCACAAAAGAGTAAAAGAAAAAAAGATATTTGCATACATATTCATAACAAAATAAGACAGAAATATTCACAACAATTACAGTCGCTCTTCTTTTATAGCTAGTCAGATGGTCATCGTTTGTATTTATAACCACCTTCTACTTCCCATTTTGTATTTCCTTTGCCTTCAGCAAGCACCTAAGTTGGTTGTGATTCTTTACCAGTGGGTGACCCAAACATTCATTCCTGAGATCTGAGCTCTCAGTAGTCTTGCCTGGTCTGGGTTACTTTAATTTTCCACTGAACTTAGGCGCAGGGCATGGTAACACTAAACTCTCTTGTATTCCAAACATGGAATGGCAGTATTCCTTACTGCCATTATGGAATAGCAGTCCATTTCCCCCTTGGTAGTCAGGAACAATCATCCTAGCCGACACTGTAATCCCCTTCTTTGCTTGTTGATTCAGAGGCTTGAGGAGCCCAAAGTGGCTGAACTGTAGTCTTAAATTACATTTCAGTGGAGTTGTAAACATCTTCTGGTAGAAGTATTTCTCCTTTTCAAACTAAGATTTCTAGGCAAGCAGACCATAAGCAAAGTGAGCAACCAGGTGCTTTGTTCAAATTTCTGCCAACAGAGAGGATCTCCTTTCACCAGTCCTCCAGAGACGCCACAGAAAGGGGCTAACATTCAGCTGTGAACTTTTGGGCAGTGCCTGTATATCATACAGATCCAACTGTCGACCAGCCCTATCTATAGATCTGTCTACCTATCTATGGAGAAATATGGATGCTGACAAACCCCAGGATGTGCAGTTGGCAAGCTGGAGACTTAGCAGAGCCAGTGGTATAGTTCTAGTCCAAAAAGGGCTGGGGCTGTAGCTCAGTGAAAAAGTACCCCTGGGTTCAATCTCCAGTACCAAAAAAAAAAAAAGTATATAATTCTTTTCTTCTGATGTCATGGCTCTACTTCAGGATAGTTTATGTTTGTGTTTTTTCCCATAGGAGATTTAAATTAAATGCAACCTTTTTATAGATTTTCCTCAAAACTCAGGTATGATTAGGAATTGAAAACAACCTGAATGATATTATACAGTTCTGAAACATCACTCCATTTAATGTTGATTTATGATCCTTGACCCACCTACAAGATTATCACAAGCCCTCATGCAGATGGAGAGCTGACAAGCAGGTCCCACCAGTCCTACAAATACACTTGAATCTGGAACACTGCTTGGGCTCCAGCTGGGCCCCAACTCTAACACAATCTCTGATTAGAGTGTTTCCCCAACATTATCAGACTGCAGGAATAAAATAAGGATATAGTAACTGAAAACTCAAAATCATAATGGTTTGAGTTTCTACCAGTTAAATGTTTGAACCTCAGCGGCTCATAAAAAGCAGCTTGTAATTATTTCTGGGAGTCTTCAAAAGGGATGATTCCCAAGATCAGGCAGCCACATTGCCCAATTCCAGGGGGCAGGACCAACATTGTGTTCTGGGTGAATGTTAGTCCCACAACTGAGTGTCATACTGAGTAAAACATAGATGGTGGGTGATGCTGGAATGGTGTAACATAGACACTATGCCTTGCAGATGTTTAAAAACTAGTTCCTGCTTAGGATTCACCATGTTATCTTCTTCAGTCCTGCTTAGGATTCACCATGTTATCTTCTTCAATTGACCCTGGCCATTGTCCACTGCCTTGACACTGCCTGAAAGAGAATCATTGATGCTAACATTGAGGGGACATTTCACAGACTTATACCATGGTCGCAGCCTCCTAATTCTCCCAGAGCCATTGTTTGCACATTGCCAGAATGGGTCTGGTTCTGTGCAGATAAGGAAAGACCTGATTCCTATATCCATGACACTTTATTTCCAGATTCTCAAGCCCGCACCTCACAATGTCTCTCACCAAAGTGTCTTGTTAGCATCTCCTCTCCATTCATTCTCCATCTCCTGCCAGCATCTCTCAATACTCTTTTTCTCTACCAACCAGCTGCTTTGGTATACTCTGTGTCAATATCTAAGACACCACATGCATTCTCTAACTTCCATTAAAAAAAGACAAAGACACATATCTCTAAATCAGAACACTTAAGATCTGTGATTTTTTTTAATGGTAACTTTATTTTTTGAGGAAAATAAAGAGGAGTTGCATGTTTTCTTATTATCTAGACCAACTATAGAAACATAACTTCATAACTTTTAATTTCTAAAAATTTCTAGTCTGCCAAGCACATTTCATATTTTCAAAACAATTTTCCTAGGACCAATTCTTCCACAGACAGTAATTAAGTAAATCGCATCTAAAGATGTACAATTACCTGGATGCTGAAAACGTGACAGTGAAATAATTCTTCAGGGGCAAAAAGAAAAGGAAAATGGGCTTTACGCTTCCTGTAACTTCGTTTCCATCCTTCAGCAAGGTCAACTACAAGGACAAGTATCTTAAGAAAAATTACAATGGCCTTGAAATAATTGTCTCAGTTCCCCATTATCAAGAAAATTTGAATGTTGTTCATTGCTCACAAACACTTTGAAACAGGCATGTTAATTCCAAGAAAGGAATAAAGAGGTATCTGTAGACTTAGTAAAAATAAGTTAGTTAAGAAGATGGATGATCTGCACATTGGGTATTTCAATACTTAGCCATGTCAATTCTGGAAGTAAAAGGTTTCTATGTTTCTTTATTATATGCATTTTGCCTTTAATTGTTTATTTTTTTATCCATTTAATTTTGATCCATTGAACGCAAATGTAGTATAGCTGTTTTTCTAGTTGTACACAAAGTAGAGTCACACCATCTGTGCATTCATGCATGTACACAGGGCAATGATGTCTGTCTCATTCCGTTATTATTCTTACCCTCCCACTCTGACCCCCACCCCTCCCTTCCCTCTATGTTATCTATCCTTCCTCCATTCTTGCCTCCCTTCCACCCCGAATTATGCATCATCATTCACTTATCAGAGAGATCATTCGGCCATTGGATTTTTGGGATTAGCGTGACAGTCTCCAACATCATCCATTTACCTACAAATGCCATAATTTTATTCTTCTTTATGGCTGAGTAATATTCCATTGTGTATATATACCACAGTTTCTTTATCCATTCATCTACTGAAGGGCATCTAAGTTGATTCCACAATCTAGCTATTGTGAATTGAGCAGCTATGAACATTGATGTGGCTGCATCACTGTAGTAATCTGATTTTAAGTCCTTTGGGTATAGGCCAAGGAGTGGGATAGCTGGGTCAAATGGTGGATCCATTCCAAGTTTTCTAAGGAATCTCCACACTGCTTTCCAGAGTGGCTGCACCAACTTTAAATTTAAAACTTGCACCAAATTTAAATTTTAAAATTGTTTATTTAAAAAAAAATTTTATTTGTTCTTATTAATTATACATGATCGTAGAATGTATTTTGACATATTATACATATATTGAGTATAACTTCTCATTCTTCTGGTTGTATGTCATGTGGAATTACATTAGTCATGCAATCATATGTGCACATAGCATAGTAATGTTCAAGGCATTCCACTATCTTTCCAATTCCCACCCTTTCCCTTCCCTTCATTCCCCTTTGTTTAATCCAAAGTACTTCTAGTCTTCCCTACTTTCCCACTATTGTGAGTTAGCATTTGCATATCAGAGAAAACATTCAGCCTTTGGTTTTTTGGGATTGGCTTATTTCACTAAGCATTCATTTACCATAAAATACCATAATTTCATTCTTCTTTATGTATAATATTTCATTGTATATATATATATACCACATTTTCTTTGTCCATTCATCTGTTTAAGGGCTAACTTGTTTAATTTTAGCTAAAGATCCCTATAAGTACTATTTGATTTAGAGCTGGGAATTTCAACCTTGATACATACACTTAAAAATTTCTAAAGGTAAAGTAATATAGTAAAGCTCATGCTTGCATTTATCAATATCCTATAATCCAGTAGCAGTAAAATTCAGCTTTTAGTTGGGTCCTGTCTGGCTGTCTGTACCACTACACCCCTGTTCCTGCCAAGGATCTCCTGCTCCTAACTTTTAAATGGTAGTTTTAGCCACAGCTTCTCTTCAGCATTTCAAAAAGCACTGGATCTAGTCTTATCTGGAATAATCTGGATGAGATTTTATGCCCTTATAGTATGCTTGAGATGTATTAAATAACATGAAATGCTAAATGGTAGAATATTCAATCTTTTGATTAAAATAACAGTATTTCTGGCTCCTATTTACTTCTTACTTCTTTCACTATTTTAGCAACTAATAACCTTTTATAGAGAGTGAATGATTATCCTTCAGAAAATCAGGCAGGATATGTTTATGTTCATAGAAGAGCAGTTCTTATATGAATAGTGTAACCTACAAAACCACACTAATTTTAATAGTATTAGAGCAATGTGTATGTGTGTGTGGGAGAGAGAATGTGTGTGTGTATGTGTATTTACACACACATAAAGGGTCTTAATAATTAAGATATTCACTCTCCAAAGCCATTACGTTATTTTAATATATAAAATACATAAACTGTGGTTGACAAATCAGCAATCTAAAACAGATATGTTAATAAAAATGTTAAATTATATTTGGCTTAAATTATCTAATATTTAGTTATTAAAATAAGAGTGAAGGGAAATGATCATGGCAGATGCTGAAATCAGAACTTCAGTCCCAGAGCAAGAGATGGATAAAGAAGTATCTAAGTAATAAGTGAAAAAGTTTTAGAAGGGAAAAATCCATATTTTCCTTCAGTGGAAGACATCCAATGCAGAAAAGATGTGAAGGTGAAGAGATGAACATTTATAATCTATTGCCAAGAAATTGGAAGTAGCTGAATTCAGTTACTAAAAATGACTATGGGGATTAACTCTAAGATTTTTGTTATTATCTGCAACAGATATTAAAACATGAAATTAGCATTTATCTTTAAATAAGAAAGTCAAAAGGTGGTGCCACAAATTGAGTTTAAAAAAAAATTAGTTTGAGCAGCTGCTGAAGCAGAGTAGAAATTACAGAACTTAGTCTGGAACTTGCTGACTATGCACTGATATTGAGATATTCAAGTACAGACAACTACTAGGTAGCTAGATAAAGAAGTTAAGGCCAGGTAGAGATGTCTAGACTGCGATACAGATTTAGAAGCCATCACTATAAATAAAACCAATAGTTGGTAAGAGGATAGAAAGTTATGCAAAGTACTATCTGGGTCCCCACTATTCATATGTTGAAATCATTACCCCCAATATGATAGTATGTAGAGGTTTGGCCTCTGGGAAGGTCCTAGGGCTTGGACCCTCATGGATGGCACCAGTGGCCTTGTAAAAAGAAAACCTGTCTATAATAAAAAGGCACATGTCTATAATCCCAGACTTGGGAGGTTAAGGGTCAAAGACTGTAAGTTTGAGGTCAGCCTGGGCAGTTTAGCAAGACCCTGTTTGAAAATAAAATAAAAAGGGTTGGGTATGACTTTCAGGAATGGAGCGCTTGCCTCGTATGTGTGAGGACATGGTTCAAACTCCAGTACAGGTGGGGTGGCAGGGAAGAACCCCAAAAGCTATTACATTCTCTTTCTGACACATGAGAATATAATAGGATGACAGTTTGTAACCTAGATGAGGACCCACACCAGAACCTGACCATGTGGCATTATGATCTCAGACTTCTAGCCTCCAGAACTGTAAAAATTTATGTTTTTCATAAACCACTTGGTATATGATTTACGCTACAGCAACCTGAACAAAGTCAAGTTCTGTGAGAAAAGAAATAAGCAAAGGATGGGGTCCAACATCAATACTGCCAATTGAAAATGCTGAACACTAACCCCAAGAAGAGATCTACAATACAAAAACAAAAATATGACCTTTAAGAGAAGAACCAGGAGTGTGGAGAGTCATAAAAATCTAAGGCTAGAGAGATTCTTGAGAAAAAGAAATAGTCAACAGTATCAAATGCAAAAAGAAAAGCAACACTTCACAATGCAAGGTAGGAAAGGAGATGAGAATGAACAAGCATATAAATTTATACTTGGGGGACCTGGAAGCTAAAATGTTCACATCTTAAAGCTTCTATTTGCTCTGTGAAGTAGGAAGTAAGATCTCATAGAACTGTGTATGTATTGAAGAGTCAAAGATAAAAGCAAAACATTTGAAAATCAGTAGCAGAGACATTAAACACAAAAAGCTGTAACATAATTTCTGATGTCTGTAAGAGTGGAGTACTTTTAGAAATATGCTCTTTAGTCACAAAGTCATTCTTTTTTATGGCTAATATTCCATTGTGTATATAAACAACATTTTCTTTATCCATTCATCTGTTGAAGGGCACCTAGGTTGGTTCCACAGCTTAGCTATTGTGAACTGAGCTGCTATAATCATTGATGTGACTATATCACTGTAGTGTGCTGATTCTCAGTCCTTTGGGTATACACCAAGGAGTGGGATAACTGGATCAAAGGTGGTTCCATTCTAAGTTTCTGAGGAATCTCCATACTGCTTTCCAGAGTGGTTGCACCAATTTGCAGTTCCACCAGCAATGTAGGAGTGTGCCTTTTCCCCCCTCATCCTCACCAACATTTTTCATTACTTGTGTTCTTGATAAATGCCATTCTGACTGGAGTTAGATAGAATCCCAGGGTAGTTTTAATTTGCATTTCTTTAACTGCTAGAGAAGTTGAACATTTTTTTCACGTATTTGTTGACTTTATGACTTTTGCCAGTAAATGGATGGATCTGGAGACTATCGTGCTAAATGAAATAAGCCAACCCCCAAAACCAAAGGCAGAATGTTGTCTCTGATATGCATATGCTAACACACAATAAGGGTCAGGAGGGAAGAATAGAAGTTCAGTGGATTAGATAAAGGAGAATGAAGGAAAGGGAGGAGAGATGGGAATAGGAAAGACAGTAGAATCAATCGGACGTAACTTTCGTATGCACATATATGAATACACAACCAGTGTAACTCCACACCAGGTAAAACCACAAGAATGGGAAGTTATGTCAAAATACACTCTACTGTCACGTGTAAAAAAGAATTTAAAAATTTATGAAGAATTATGCTTTTTAACAGTGAGCTATAGCCAGTTTCACCTTTGTAGTTCTTTTTCTGAACCATTTTAAAGTAATTTGAAGACATGATATTTCATAATGATGAAGTGATGAACACCTTTTCATGTCTTATAAAATGAAATTAATTAATTAATATTAATTAAATTTAAATTAATCATAATTATTATTTGATATTTCTATTACAATTTGATCATTTCAAATAATTTGATATGTTTGGTATATTTTGATTCCCCCAGTTTAACAAAAATTAGGACAAAAATTGTCTTATAGTTTCAGAATTAAGATAAATTTCATGCATTTCATTTGGTTCTTAAATTTCTTTAATCTCTTCTAATCTATAATAGTTTCTTATTCTTGAATTTTTTGTTCATGAGATTTTTTTTCCTTTTTTACAGAACTTGGGATTGAACCCAGGAGAACTCTACCATGCTACATCCCCAGTCTTCTTTGTTTTTTATTTTAAGACAGGGTCTTCTCTAAGTCTCCAAGACTGGCTGTGGATTCGCAATCCTCTTGACTCAGCCTCCGGAGTAGCTGCAATTACAGGCATGTGCCACCAATCCCAATGAGACTGAATTTTGAAGACCTATGGTCATTTATTGTGCAGAATGTCCCACATCCTGGATTTGATTGTTTCCTTGTGGTTACACTCAAGCAATTTTTGGCCTAAATACTACATAGAGATACATCACATGAGAATCTACATACCTGTGGAATTGTACTACTGTTGGTAATGCTAAATTTGATAGTCTGGTTAATGAGGTGAGTGCCACATTTCCTGTTGTAAAAGTACACTTTTCTCTTTGAAAGGAATAAGAGGTCTATGTGATGCTATTATGAAACCATAAAACTGTCTTATTCCCCAAGTGTTCTGCACCCAATAAAAATTTAGCAACTATTGATGGTTCTGACCTGAAGTAATTATTACATTGGTGGCTGCAAAATGGTAATTTTAAAAAAAATCTATCATTCTTCCTCTATATATTAATTAGCAATTTCTCTAAAGAGAAGCTTTACTCCCCCATCTCATCTCTTTCTTTCAATATCTTTCCCCCTCCCTCTCTCCTTCTCTCTTTCTCCAACTCCCTCATCACTAGGCACTTGTGAATTTTTTAAAAGTAAAAAAAATGCAAGGTGTTACTGTCATTATTTCTTAAATTCCAAGTTCCATATCAGACTGTGGGACTCTTGCAGTTGGTTCCATTTGACATGATATACTACTCTTTAATAATGTCCTTGCTGTTGAGTTTACCAAGGATTATCCTATGCAAGCTCAATTTATACATTTCCTGTTCCAGATCTGGAATCAGCCATTTCTCAAAAGAGATCTGGTTACTTTTAGTGGAGAATGGCATTCCAAAATCAAGGTTTAGGCACCAGGTATATTTACTTTTACTTCTAAGCATGTCTTTCAGTGAGGAAGGCTAAGAACACACATGCAAGTATGTGCACACACGTATGTTTAATTTCTGTTCATTGTGCTACTTCAAATTCAAATACAACACCACGGGGGATTCTTCAATTTCCCTTGTTCCACACAATGAGAACCTTGGTTCTTAATCTCGTTCTCAACATCAATCTATGAACTCATTTAATCTACTCCACAATAACTATAAAATTGTTTAGAATGACAAAACCAATACCACTATCAATAACAAACCTTCCAGATAATGATTTATTTGTAGTTTGTTTTGTACTTAGAATATATTCCAGCTAATATTTAGAAGTGGAAGGACTTCGGAAATATAAAGAATAAGGGATTTATTAGAGGGACTTGATATGATGACACTGTGGAACTGATCAAGCAGATTATGTGCAGCTGGTATTTTGGTGTCTGCCGTTGCAATTTAAAATCCGTAGAGATAAAGAGGAAGGAAAGATGAATATGAAGTGGGAAGAGCAAGCAAAAAGTGAAATCTCTGATGCTGGGCTGGAGCCCCTGAGGAGGGACCGCAACAAGTCAGATTCACTGCCTTGGACTCTAGCCCCAGCTTCCATGATGCAGGGTCCTGTAGGAGAATCTGGTGCCTTCACCACAGACTTAAACATGTGTCCCACTGAAATGGTTGCAGTTCTCATCCTCAGTTCTGGCTTACAGGGGAGAGCCAACAAACATCTCTAAGTTACCCTCTCAACTTCATTTCTTATCAGGTTTGGTGAAGGGAGTTTTCTCTGGATCATTCCAGGGAGTATATTTAAAGAGTGGCTGAGTCTTACATGAAGGAAGAGAATTCTGGGAGACAGTTGCAGTTTAGCTCAATTCTACATGGTACAAATCTACAGTCAGAAAACTACATTCAAAACAAACTTGAGGGCCTGAGGATAGAGTTAAGGGGAGGAGCACATGCCTGGCATGTGTGACGCCCTGAGTTCAATGTGTGTGTTCACACACACAATGTGTGTACCCAGTGTGACACACATTAAAAAAAGGATACTTGAGTTAATCATTTTCTCTGTGCAACTATATTATCAATTTGATATAAAATTAGGTTCAGGGAGAGATCCAAGATGGTGGACTAGAGGGAGGCTGCTTGTCACTCCGTAACTCGGGATTCAAAGAGAGGGAAATCTGTTTCTCTGTGAGGTAGTCTTTGCTCCTCACCAATCCCCTGCTGTTTATCCCATTTGTTTACCTCTATCACCTACAGTCTGCAAGTATATCAACTACATTTTGAGTGCAGATTGCTCACTGTCGCCTATCATCTGCCATTTGCCTGCCTCTGGCCTGCCCACCACCTGCCTTTCACCTACCCATCACCCACCGACCGGGTCCACCTGCCAATCGCCCGCCAGTAGCCTGCAGACTACCCATAGACCAGTGGATTGCCAGCTGCCTGCTGTTACCTGGAAGTTCACTGTCACAGTACCTGCAGGTTTGGTTACACGTGGCCAATGCCATTTTGGGAAAACAGCCAGGACCTGCAGGATCCTTGGCCCGATGGACTGCACCCCACCTCCAGGACCCCACAGCCCAACTGACTGCACCCCACACAGACTAGGCACCCACACCCTGCATGGCATCTCCCCATTTGCCAATATGTTTGGAAGCCAGTACAGCCATCTTGGATTATCCTGGAAGTGGAAACTGTCATCAGGTGGGGCGAATCCCATCCTGAGACGCCAGCTGGAGACGGGAAACTCATTGTCAGGTACCTCTCATGCATCAGGCTACTGAAGATTGGGAGGTTTGAATAGTAATGTGACTGTTATAGTACAGATTTTTTTCCTCCTTTTTGAAAATTTTTAAGTTTTTATTTCTTTATTTTTCTTGCTCTCTATTTTCCTTTTGCTTACCCGTTTCCTCAGAGTCTCTTTCTCCTTTTCTCATGCTAACAACTAACTTCTTTTGACTATACTTTCACTCTTCCTATGATCTAGAACTTCTTTATACTCTTTTCTTTTATAGTTGTATATAGATAGCATGCCTTTATTTTATTTGTTTTCATTTTTTTATGCGGTGCTAAGGATTGAACCCAGTGCCTCACACATGCTAGGTAAGTGCTCTGCCACTGAGCTATAGCCCCAGCCCCTATACTCTTTTCTTATCCCATTAACAATTACAGCCTACATCCCACCCCATCCTCTTTGTCCTCCTTTAGAAACTGCAGTCCTTATTGCAAATCTATTTGTTATACTATAGATAATAATTGAACTCATCTCTCTGTTTATTACGACAATATTGTTAATGTTCTCATAGGGGCTATTTGGCTGCATATTGTCTGTATTGGATGTTGCTAATATTGATCACTCCCTTAAAGAAGAGGTTTTGGAAATTCGTAGGGTCACTATAAGCCTATAGGGTGGAAACTGCAATACCCCAGATCTGCATTGCTAGAGGGGAAAATACATGAACAACATGAAAAAACAAGGGAAGAAAGTGTTCCAAACAAACCAAGATTCTACACTAATAGAATCCAATGACAGCATGGTAGAGGAAATGTCAGAAAAGGAGTTCAGAATATATATGATTAAAATGATTCGTGAAGCAAAGAATGAGATAAGAGAGCAAATGCAGGCAATGATTGATCACTCCAATAAACACTTGAAAGAGCAACTGCAGGAAGCAAAAGATCACTTCAACAAAGAGATAGAGATTCTGAAAAAGAACCAAACAGAAACCCTTGAAATGAAGGAAACAATAAACCAAATAAAAAACTCAATGGAAAGCATCACCAACAGACTAGATCACTTGGAAGACAGAACCTCAGACAATGAAGACAAAATATTGAATCTTGAAAATAAAGTTGCCGAAACAGAAAAGATGGTAAGAAATCATGAACGGAACCTGCAAGAACTATGGGATATCATGAAAAGACCAAATTTAAGAATTATCAGGATTGAGGAAGGCACAGAGATACAAAACAAAGAAATGAACAACATATTCAAATAAATAATATCAGAAAATTTCCCAAACCTGAAGAATGAAATGGAAATTCAACTACGAGAGGCTTACAGAACACCAAATGCACAAAATTATAGCAGATCCACACCAAGATACATTACAATGAAAATGCCTAACATACAAAATAAAGATAGGATTTTAAAGGTTGTGAGAGAAAAGCATAAGATTACATATAGGGGGAACCAATACCAACATCAACAGATTTCCCAGCCCAGACCCTAAAAGCTAGAAGGGCCTGGAACAATATATTTCAAGCTCTGAAAGAATATGGTTAACAATCAAGAATCTTATATCCAGCAAAACTAACCTTCAGATTTAAAGATGAAATAAAATCCTTCCATGACAAACAAAATTTAAAAGAATTTACACATAAAATTAGGTTCATTTATTTATATTTTTAAATTTACTTGTCTCATAAATTTGAAATTCTTAATGTATTTCTCTCACAAATTATTATAATTTAGGTATTAGGTGTCCCCCAAAAGCTGTGTGAGATAATGCAAAAACATTCAGAGGTGAAATGATTGAGTTATGAGAGCCTTAACCCAATCAGTGAATTAATCCCCTAATGGGAATCAACTGAGTGGTAACTGAAGGCAGGTAGGGTGTGGCTAAAGGAGCACTGGGGGTGTGCCTTTGGGGGATATATTTTGTATCTGGAGTCTCTCTGTTTTCTGATCATCATGTGAGCCTCTTCCCTCTACCACACTCTCAATGATGTTCTGCCTCACTTTGAACGCCAAGGAATGGAGCCAGCTGTCTATGGATTGAGACCTCTGAAACTGTGATCCCCCAAATAAACTTTTCCTCCTTTAAAATTGTTGTTAGGTCTTTTAGTCACAGCAGGGAAAAAGCTGACTAAAACAGAAATACATTAAAAAATTGACTCAGAAGTTTCACTTCCATTCTATCCCCTCCACTCTGTCCTCACCCATCCCTTTCATTCTATTAAATACACACACATACACACACACACACACACACACACACACACACCTTCCCATTATCCACAGGAGAAACACTGCAAGACTCCCAATGAATGTCTGAAATTGTGGATAGTACCAAACTTTATTCTGTTTTTTCCTCAATATACATACCTATGATAAAGCTTAATTTACAAATTAGACATAGCAGATTAACAATAAAAACTAATAATAAAATAGAATAATTATAACAACACACTGAAATTAATTTGCCATCCTCACTACTTTTGTGCTTTGGGGGCATTGAGTAAAATAAGGGTTACTAGAGCACTATTACTGCAATACTATGACAGGTAATCTGATAACTGCAATAGCTACTAAGTGACTAACAGGCGGGCAGCATATACGGTGTGGCTAGGCTGGGCAAAGGGATGATTCACATTCCAGTGGGATGGAGTCAGATGGTGCAAGATTTCACCACTTTACTCAATGGCATGCAATTTAAAACTTACAAATTGTTTATTTCTGTAATTTTCCATTAACTATTTTCAGACCATGGATGACCACAGATAACTGAAACCAGAGGGAGAAAAGCTGCAGAGATGGGGGACTCTTCTAAAACTATGTATAGTTTCCCCCCTATTTTTTGCCAAAAGGTAACATATGGTATATAGTTTACTGCACCTTATAATAAAAGCAAACTTTAAAGAAACTAACAATAAAAAATAACAAGTTCACAAAGAATATTTCAAAGAATTCTATCTTATTAACATACCCAAGGGTAGTATGGGCAAGATGTTATAAGAAAAAATAACATTCTGATACAAAGATTCTTTGTTAAAAGTTAGGAATATAATTTCCTAATAAATTTCATGAGTCTAAAAGCAAAGTCTTCCATGGGAAAAAGTAAAAACTCTGGAAAATTGAGATGACAGTTGAACGTACTATATTATTGAGAAGATACCCATTGTTAAAGTATTTAGACAGAATCTGGAATTCCACAGAGGCAATTACAAGGGTTTCTCAATGAGAAAGCTGTTCTGAATAAACTCTATGATTCTATTTTCTATTCATACTTAAATAGCTTTGGAGAGTAACTATTAAATAATATGGAATGTTATTCATAATGATAACTTTGATTCACAAAGAAAATATTAAATTGTGATCAGTTACACATCTATGAACCTGGTTGTAGCTCTAGAAGCCTCTGTGAGGATGCTTGTTGCTCAGTAGTTGACCATATCAAGTGGGATCAGATCTGGCTGGGCAGGTCTGGCCTACTGGTGGGACTATCTAGTGGCTATTAGAATGTAGGATACATGATAGAAATGCTGGTTGGAAATAAACCCATCTCTAGGGGAGAAAGAGTCAGGCACAGTAGCAATGCTCTTAACAGTGTTTCAGTCATCAACTAAAGCAATGATTCTGGGTTGTTCTTTTTATCTAAATTTTGTCCTCCAGTTTTCTGTAAATATACAACTACTTTAGGGGGAAAAGGGATTGTGAGCAAAACCTAAAAGCATTGTGCTAAAATGTCTGTAAGAACTTAGAATGCAAGATGATACTATCTTGATGCCCATATGGCCCACAACACCACAAAAGGGAGGTGTTCTCTGTTTCTGCCAGATTGCAATCTGGCTTGGCTCTTTACAGGTTCTGGGAACACTGTTTGGGGTAGAAGGTTTCAGCATGTCAACATTGCCTATGGCAGCACTGGGATTTAGGGCAAAGTATCAAGGAGTAGACAGGCCATGTTCAATGAAAAGGACCTACATTTATTTTTGCATGTAGTGGAGGCTTCAGAAACTGAAAAAAGAAGGTAACGCCTTGTTCATATGCATACTGAGATATATCTTAGTGATTTCAGGTAATAAAGGGTAGAGAATTTGATTGGGTATAGAATCTTCTTGGGAAAAGAGGAGGGTGAGTAGTTAGTTCTGCAGAGTAAGCTAGTTCCTCACTCTAAACAAGACCTGTGGTGGTTTTAAACCATGTCTGAAAATTCTTCAGCACTTCTTCCATCAAAAGGTGGAATCTATATCCCCTCATCATGAATTTGAACCAACTTAGTGATTTACCTGTATCCAATAAAATGCAGCAGAAGTGATGGAGGCTGGATCATAAAATGAATATAGCTTTCACATTGCTTTCTGGAATACTAGCATTTGAAGTTTTTAGCTGCCTTGTAAGAAGTCTGACAAGGCTGAGGCAGATACACTAGGAAGAAGCAAGCATGAAGAGAGTATGTTTAGGTATCATGGCTGAAAGCCCCAGCTTAAGTCCCAGTTTTGACTAGCCATATTAATAAATATATCTCAGAGTATTCCAGTCTCCAGCCACCAAGACACCCCAGGCATTGTATCTTTCTCAGCTGAGCCATCATGGAGCACAGACAAGCCATCTTTGCTATGCCTTGTCTAAACTCTCACTGTGAGAGTAATTTTACAATTTGCAAAGGGCAGAACTATAATGTTTGATGCTCACAATGATACAGTTAGGTAGGCTGGACTGTCATTATCACCGCCTTCATTTTGGAGATTAAAAAACAAAACAAAATAACAAACAGAAATTTAAGCGTACTTGTTTTGAGATTATAGTCAAGATGTGACATGCTGACATTAAAATCTTGATTTTTGAACTCCAGAGTTTATGCTTTCTCTGTTGTCTCTCAACTGGATACTGTAAGACTTTAGAATGGCCTAAGATAATAAGATACATCCAGAATTTGAAGACAAGGTCAGAAAATATTGAATGAAATGAAATTATTATTGAATGAATGTGACCAGTCATCTCCTAGAGAAGAAATCATGAAAGATAATTGTCTATAGATTGATGCTGATGCATAAAGTTATCATTTAAAATTGCATCAACGAGAAACATCTTAGAAATTTTAATGTTGTAAGGAAGTGTAATGATATATTTTAAGAGTTTATTTTCTTAGAAAATGAGGTAAGACAGAATAAAACAAAAATCTTGCCATTTGTTTCTTGTCAAAGGGAAAGAGTGCCCTGGTTTAATGGTGCTCTTTCAGTCTGCTCAGAAGTATGTCCTATGGTAAAGAATAAGGGTCCTTCACACTAGCATAGCTTGATGACATTGTCTCTATGATCACTTTCATTTGACAAAGCACCTTTGGATTTACATTTAGCTACTTAAGGAAATTTTCCTGCTTGGAAGAGAATGTACAACGAAGTTGACAAAGCATACCATGCTCATATGATGGGTAGTATTTTTCCATGTAGAGGAATGTTAGTATTTTGATATTCTCATATTCATTCTCCCCCCACCCCATCCTAGGAGTATGCATCAGCTCCCAGGCTCATTGCTAACCCAGTCAAATAGTCTGACATCCTGTTTCAGAAGTAAGACAGACATTTCTTGAATCATCCTAAATACAAATAGGAGATTACTGGTGACCCCTCCCCCCCCCACCCCGTCATGGGAAGCACAAAAAGGCAAGAGTTCACTCCAACTTTCATGACTTCACGCTTAGGTTATTTTGGCGATTCACACACCATCAGTAACTTCTCACTGCTTATCTCCCTTCCTTAAACGTGTCTTCTCTGATTACTCCCCCTTTCTTTTAGATTAAATGTGTTGTTAACAATGTATGGGGTTTCTTTAATTCCATTCTGTAACTGGGCTTCTCAAATAGAATTTACTTCTCCTCTCAACTGTTTTCATATATACCTTGCGCAGAGATTGCCTGGGAATATTCCATTCAGGAAAGGCACAAAATATGTAAAATATTTGGACCGATTTTTTTCAAAAGTGATTCAGATGCTTCAGATGTCTAGAATGTTATGTGCTTTGCACGGGCCGCAGTGCATATGGAAAGCGTTCGACTGATATTTGTTCAACGAAAGGCTCCAGGAAAAGAACACCACACTAAAAGAAAACACTTTTCCCCAACGATGAAAAATAAAAAGCTTTCAAAGTTTCATTTGGACTTAATTTAACAGGTCAAGTCCTTTAAGGGTTTAAGCACCATACTGACAATTTCACTATTTCTAAATATACTCCTGAAATTCTGCTAAAATGTTTCAACCTTGGGTTTTAAGGTCTTATTTTTAGGACTCCAAGACTTTCATTGTAATGGAAATAACTAGTAGTATGGGCTTCCCCGCCTTCCTCCCTCTATGATTTCAAATTCTCCTCCAACACCACCCCTGTTCTTCTAGTAAATCCACATTACAGAACAGGCCGAGTACGGAGGAGACGGCAAGAAAGTAGGCAACCGGCTCCATGGAAACCGCAGAAGGGAGGAAACGTGCGAGCGCGAGGGTGGTTGGAGGGAAAGGAGCCCTCCCCCTGACGACGGGCGAGGGCGCTCCTCGGATGACGTCACGCACTCGCGGTGACGTCACGGCCGTGACATACGGGTGACGCCGTTGCCGCGGCGACTTCTCGTCGTCTCCGCCCCCTTCGCCCGCCCCCCCACCCCGCGTCCTTCCCCCAATCCCCTCAGGCTCGGCTGCGCCCGGGGCCGCGGGCCGGTACCTGAGGCAGCCCAGGCGCCCTCCCGCCGGCGGCGCCGCCCGGCCGCCCCTCCCCGCGCCCCCTGCGCCTCCGCCCCCGCCTCTTCCCGCCCTCCGCCTCCCTCCCCCTCCCCGCCCAGCGGCGGCCGCTCGGGCCCGGCTCTCGGTTATAAGATGGCGGCGCTGAGCGGCGGCGGCGGCGCGGAGCAGGGCCAGGCTCTGTTCAACGGGGACATGGAGTCGGAGGCTGGCGCTGCGGCCTCTTCGGCTGCGGATCCTGCCATTCCCGAGGAGGTGAGTACCGGCGCCACCCTGCCACCCCTCGCGTCTCCGCGCTCGGCTGACTGGTGTTTATTTGGGGGAAAGAGGCGGCGGCGGGGGCTCTGGTGCCCTGGGCCACCTTCTCCCGTCGGCTCCGCGGGGTGGTTGGTGGACATCGTCCCGGTGCCCCTCTCAGTCACGCGGCTCCCCGCTACGTAAACACACAATGCACGGGGGTGGGGGTTTCCCGGGCCCCCACCCCAGGTGTGGGGTTGGGGCAGCGGCGGCGGGGCAGGAGGCTCTCAGTAGGGGGCGAGACTCGGCTTGGCCGGGGAAGGTCACGCCTGGCCGAGGTATCGGTCCCTGCATCTCTTCGACGTTTTCGTTATTTGGGGAGGGGGAGGGTGGCGGCCTCGTCCAGGGGAGGCTGTAGGTCTGTGGCCTGGCCAGGACCCCGGCCCGAGTTCCCGAGTTGCTGCCGTGTGTAGTCATTACATGGTGGTGGGGATGATGGGGCGCATCTTTCTCCCTCTGCTCTCCCCGACTACCCTCCCACCCTTTTCAGGCCGCGGTCCCTCCTTCCACTTTTGTACTTGTTTGGGGGATTTCTTTTCACCTATTTCCCCCGGCGGAGAGTTTTGATTTTTTCTTCGCGTTCTCACCCCCAATCGCACTGTTTGTGCTGCCTTTCTCATCCCGGTCTCTGGTCCCTCGTTGGTAATGTTTGTCAAGTGCCGGATCACTGATTGGTAACCCCCATCCCGTCCTCATCTCTCGCCCCGCACATTTTCCATTTGTCGGATCTGCCAGCTTTCGAACCTCAGCTTCCACTGAAAAGCATTTTTACACTTCTCTTACCCGGGTCCTCTTGAGGCCCTCTGCTTCATTCCACCGCTCCCGTACATCGTTATCTATTGTTATCTTCATGAATCCTTCTGGACACTTTAATGCTACTCACTTTCTGAACCCTGACACTGTCAAGATTCCCTCAGGTTTCACTTGGCTCTTTGCACCCTTACACTACTGGCACCTTTTGATTAGTCCCTCAGTGTACATTCACACCTCTTTCTTCTTTTTCTTTTTTTTTTAAGTAAATTTGATTTTCTTTGTGTTGTCCTCCTTTTTGTCCTATTTTTCTTTTACTTTTCCTCTTTAATTTTTTCCTCTTTCCTATTTTTGCACTCTTAAGCCTCTTGTCACCTTGTCAAGTTTCTTAATTTACATTTTTATTACATAAACTGCACTCTATTCAGAATTTGGTACCTTACTACATAGAACAATACACTCTTACACTTCACAAATAATAATGTAATATCTGGCCTAGCTGTACTATTATTGATTAGATGATATGGTTTATTGTTTAGACTTTGCTCAGAGTTCTTTTCCTTCCTACTACTTACATCTTGTTTCCCAATTCTCATAACATCTGATTCTCATCTCTGCAGTTTTCTTTTTCCTGGCTCATCATCTTTATTTTGGAAATTAGTCTAATATACTTTCTTTATTCAGTAGCAGTTTATTGTTTTGCACTCTTTTATGCCATCTCCCTCTGTGCCCAGAAGGTGTTTGATCTAGTCTAAATATCCCCTTTTTTTTTTTCTTACTTAACTTAAAATCATTTCACTTTCCAGTTTGCATTTCTGCTCACATCGGTTCCTATTAATAGCTATTCATTTCTCTCAACTGCTTGGATTCCCAGGATAAAGCTCTTCCCTTCATCCAGTTCCTAGTTTATTCTGTTTCCCTTGCCCTGTTACCATTCATTCTCTCTTGTTTCCTGGCTTTTGGTACTTAACTTACTGAAGCTTCCTCTTGTCTTCCCCACACCTCCACATTCCTTCTTATTTATAAACATCTTTGTTCTGTTGACATGGAAATTTATTTTTAGGATACATTGTTTTCAATGGATAAATATGAGGGGTCACATCTGCTGTCTATTTTCTCCTGGAATCGGATATGTCTTTGTCTTATCAGGCACAGGTGCCTTTGGACTTTACTTTGCCCTGCATGTGTGGGTTTGTTGACTTGTATAGATGTTTGAAGGCTACTACAGAGAAGAATAGATGAATTAATGAGTAGGAGTTATGAAATTGTAATTCTTTGATACACCATTGTTTACATTGAGAATTTAGTTTCAGAGTTTCTGGGACACTGCAATTCTATGGAGAAGGCTTTTGTTAAGTCAAATTTCTGCCCTGCTATTTCACTTAAAAGGGCCAGGTTATTTGGAATTCTACCCACTGAAGAGTGCCCTAGGTTAGCACTAGGGCTATGGTTTTCTGTATTTGGCATACTTCCTGAGGAGTTCCCACATACCAGTGCTTGAGAACCTCGCTAGATGAAGTTAAGTTGCCAGCAGTTGGAAAACATGTTAGCATCTTTTGAAACTAGAAGGGTAGTATTTAATTTTATTTAGTAAAAAGATCAGATGTTTTCCACTGACTCCCTCCACCCAGGTTTTAATGTTTAGCGATCAATAGTTTACCTTCAATGTTTTTTATAAGAGCTAATAATAAAGATATTTATCTGGGGGATATAAATGATAAAAAGTGGACCTCTTTGAGTGTGGATATCAGTGTTACAGAAGACAAAATTCCTTCAAGATATAATTTTTAATTTGAAGTTGATATTCAGTGGAAATTGACATGTACTATGATTTTTTTTAAATTAAACTCTCTTCCTTGTACTGTACTAAAAGGAATGTCATATAATTGCCGAGGTCATGGAAAGACATGAAAAATTGTGCTTGTGTGTAACGACATATTACATTCTGAAGATTTATCTTACCTGACATTAAAATATAAGCTCTCAAAAAAAGTGTGTCACGAGGGAAATTTCACCTGTGGTAAATAAATTCTAATTACAGAGGGAAAGCATATTCATGTTGAAAAATCAGAAATGTAAGTACAAAAAGGAAAAAGGAAAAAAAATCATCTATAATCTTAACCACCAAGATAAAATTACTATAAACATTTTGGTGTATGTCTACTCTTTCTGTGCGGGTGTGGTACACCGTATGTGGTATAGTAATTCCTCCCTCCCCACTAGAGATTGCATCCAGAGCCTCATGCTTGCTAGCTCTCTACCTCAGAACTGTGTCCCCATCCCTTTTTATTTATTTATTTAGCCAGGGTCTCTCTGAGTTGCCCAGGTTGTCCTTGAACTTTGGATCCTTATGCTTCAACCTCCTCAGTAGCTGAAATTACAGGTTTGTGCCATGCCCAATTTGTAATTCTTTTTAACTTAAAATATAGCAAAGCTTTTTATATATCATTAGCTAATCATGATTTTACTAATCAGCTTTTTGGGATTTGAGGTTATTTTCAATTTTTGTACTGTAATCAAACATCTTGGAACCAGGAATTGGATTGCATCATATCCCTGAAAAGTGGTATTCCCACTAATAATAGACTGTAGATTTTAGTATTTAAAATTACTTTGAGGGATGAACAGATTGCATGTCCTGTATTTTTATTACTTTGTAGGGGTTTGAATTAGAATATTGTGACAGGAATTTATTAAATGTTTATTAAATTAATGTACTTATACTTTGGGCATTAAATGTTAACTTTCAATTATTCATGTTTCCTTGATGTGTCTTTCAGGGTGTTTGTAAAGCCTCTCTTTTCTGTTGGAAATCCAACTGTCTTTATAAATTAACGAGCCCTTGTACCTGTCTCGTGACTAATTTGTTTTTTGAGGGGGCTGGGAGTTGAACCCAGGGCTTCAAGCGCATGCTAGGAAATCACTGTTACTGAACTTCATCCCCAATTTGATGTTGCTTTCTATGACCATGTGGTATGTGGGATAACATGAAAATAAGATACAATAAATACATTGAATGTAAAAATATGTGATACTAGGATATTCCCCTGTTCCTCTTGTGCCATATCCCCAGCCCCCTCTTGTGCTCTTTCTGTTGAAGGGTGTTTCTTCATTTGGATTATAATCGCAATTGTATTTTCTTGTTTTCAAGATCTCTTATGGACAATTTTGGTTAAGCTGTGTAATTATGATAATGCAGTGACTAGGGAATATTCTGGGATGGGATCTCCTTTATAATGAGGTCCACTGTATTTGTGAACCGGGAGTTGGATTGCATCATATCCCTGAAAAGTGGTATTCCCACTAAGGTAGGTGCATGTATAGTTCTGGCTATTGCTGTTAGTATTTGTCTAGATATATTCAATGTTTCCTTTATGCAAAAAATTATGCAGCAGCTGATTTTGGCATTTCTGTGTTCCCTTTGGTTCACTTTTCCTTCTCCTTACTTTATGAACTCCTTTAGGCATCCACTTACCCCTTTTATTTAGGAAATTATCTGATATTGGTCACTTTATATTTGTTGGCAGTTGACTGTCAGTAAACAGATGAGAAAGTAGTATTGGACAGGATACTTGCATACTCGAATGTAGTAAACCTGGGCACAAATTCGATTTAATTATATTTGGACAATAGAAAAATTATATTAGGATAACAAGCTAGAGCAGTCTGACTTTTCTTGTTTTTCTGACCCCTGCTTTCCTGATCAGGATGAATAGGAAGCACATCTAGCTAATAGAACCTGTGTTCTGTGAGTGATGAGGAAGCGGCATCTTTTTTTTGGGTTTTCTTTTTTTTTTTTTTTTTTTTGGTAGCAGGGATTGAACTGAGGGACTTAACCACCGAGCCACATCCCCAACCCCTTTTTTATATTTTATTTAGAGACAGAGTCTTGCTGATGCTGGCTTTGAATTCACGATTCTCCTACCTTGCCCTCCTGAGCTGCTGGGATTACATGTGCTCCCAGGCCCCACCAGTTTTTGGCATTTTCTTAGACCTGCTGCCCACCTTGAGGCAACTACTTGGTATTCTTCCTTTTTCTTTTTTCTTTAATCATAAAATGTTTTCTCTTTCAGAACTGATAAAGTACATTTTGTTTTGATACCTTGATATTTAATTTAGCTGAGAACTTATTGAACATTTTGTCATAATTGCCTTGTTTAGTGAAATTTTGAATGTTCCTAATTTTCCAGTATTTCTGCCTCAAATAATCATTAAGATAAGACCTTTTTTTAAAATCTCTTACTTTCTCAGGAGTTAAATTATTTTAAGTTTTTGCTTATTCTCTTTATTTCACCTATATTGGTTATTCTGTAAAGTCATAATCAGGAAGAGTTATAGAACTTCTGATTTTTCAAAGTAGGTGGGCCTATTTGGGAGCTTTTCTGTCTTTTATTTACTGTTAGGTAGGACTTCCTTAATTGTACTGCTAGAGATAACTTTGTTACTAAAACAAAACAAAAGCTTCATTTGTTCTATTCCTTCCTTAAATATTTTATGGAGGCATTGATGTGTTCTTGGAGGTACTTTTTATTTTTCAGTCTCTTTGGGCTACTAACCTAATTTACTATCATACTTAATTAGCGTGATACTCAGAAGAACCTTTTAATACTACCTCTGCTCTAACATTAAGCAATTATTTTTTTCATCCCTCTACCCTCTGAGATTATTTTGGTTCCCATGTTTTCTCTTGGGCTTTAAAAAAAGCACCAACAAACTATTCTTTTTCCTTCCTATATCAAGACTGGTTCCTGAGAGGGGAATTGATGCCTTGTAACTTTACATTCCTTCTGGGTCTTGGGAATGCCTTTGATACAGAATATAAAAATTGCTTTGAACTCTATTAACTTTATATCTTCTGGAAGCTCTGTAACATTAAATGAAATATTATTTTCATTATGAAAATAATGAATTATTATTTTCATTTCCTTAATATGTAGTTATTGACAGCACTTTGGGGACAAATGTATCATAGGATGGTGGTTTTCAGATTACTCCAGAGGACAATTTTTAAAGACACTACCAGTATATACATGTGTGAAATAGATTTGTCTGTTTCATACCTTTTTTATCCTCACCCTCTGTGACAGTAGCTGGCACATAGGTACTCAGATATTTAGAGAAAGAGTGAATGATTGGAACCCATTAGATATGACACTGGTTTTCTATACTATTCATTTTTTTTTAAATGCTAGTCATAAAATCAGTTTCTTAGGTTGATCACCAAATTGCAACAGGCAATTTGCAAAATACTGTTACAGGGTTTCAAGAACCTTCTTTAGAGTTTACCCCAATGCTCTGTTTAATGTCTCTGTATTTTAACTATTGAAGTTCTTCATTTATCTGCTTTATGGGTTGGTTTCCTTGAAAAGGGGCTTATGGCTATAAAAATGATAGAGCTTGTGTATAAAGAAGACGTTTGGGCTGGTATGAATCTTCTCAACTATCATAAACTGTGTAGAAAATTTAACTTGTGCCTAACACGGTGTCAACACGCTTTCTGAAGAGTCATATGGTAAATATTTTAGGCATTGTGGCCATAAGGTTCCTGTCACAACCTCTCAACAATGTTACTGTAGCTCAGAAACAGCTAACAGACAGTATATAAATGAATGAGCTTGACTGTGTTCCAATAAAATTTATTTAAGGACACTGAAATATGAAAGTCTTTTGGGGGGGGAGGGGAATACTGAGGATTGAACCCAGAGGTACTTTGCCACATCCCCACATTTTTAAATTTTGGGGGGGAGTGTAGGAGGAGTACCAGGAATTGAACTCTGGGGCATTCAACCACTGAGCCACATCCCTAGCCCTATTTTGTATTTTATTTAGGGGCAGTGTCTCACTGAGTTGCTTAGCATCCCCCATTCCCCCATCCCATTGCTGAAGCTGGCTTTGAACTCGTGATCCTCCAGTTTTAGCCTCCCAAGCTGCTAGAATCATAGGCGTGCACCACTGCACCTTGCATGTAACTCTTGATATGTGTTTTGCTCTGATTTGTTGTCTAATTTATTTTCCTAAGTGTCTTTTTAAGACCAGAAGTTTTATTTTCTTTTTCTTTCTCCTTGAAGTGCTGAGGATTGAACCCAGGGCACTATGCTTGACAAAAGTTTTCTCCTATGTTTTCTTGTAGAATTTTTCTAGTTTTACATTTATGTCTATGATCCATTTGAAGTTGATTTTTTTTTATGCAGTTGGCCCTGTTGCATCTGTGAATTCAGTTGAATATAGGTCAGAAATACTTGAAAAGGGCTGGAGGTATAGCTCTGTGGTAGAGCTCTTGCCTGGCTTGTGTGAGGCTCTGGGTTCAATGCCCAGCCCTGGGTGGGAAAATTTTTTAAAAATGAATTGGGTTGGGCTGAGGCTGTGACTCAGTGGTAGCAAGCTCACCTAGCATGGGTTCAATGCTCAGCACTACATAAAAGTAAAGATATTGTGTCCACCTAAAACTAAAAAATTTTTGAAAAAATGAATTGGGTCTATACTGAATGAGCACAAACTTTTTTTCTTGTCATTGTTCCCTAAACAATATAGTATAACAACTATTTCTGTAACATTTACATTCTGTTAAGTATTATAAGTAACAGGTGATTTAAAGTTTATAGGAATAGGAGGATGTGCATAGATACCACAATATTGTATGTAAGGGACTTGAGCATCCTCCAACTTTGGTATCCCTGGGGCTTCTGGAACCAATGCCCTATCGATAACCAGGCGTAGTTACGAATTATAAGGTAGTGGTTGAGGTTCATTCATTCTTTCATGTAAAGATGTCCAGGTGTTTAACATTTTTTTAAAAGACTCACCTTTTTCTATGTAATTAACTTTGTGTCTTGATTGAAATCAATTGCTTATGTTTGTTTACTTTGGATTCTACTTAGTTTTACTGATCTTTATGTCTGTTCTTAGGCTGATACCACATTATCTGGATTGCTGTAGCTTTCTAGTTAAGTCTTCAAATAAGGTAAATCCAGTGTAGAGAATTGTAAGAGCTTTGAATTTTGATATTTAAATTTCATGTTTTACTGAACTTTGGGAAGGAGAGGATCCATAATTTTCCTTAGGTTCCCAAAGAAATCTTCTACTTCCCAAAAACTTAAGATTCACCGTAGTATAAAGTTAATATACCTCTGTCTTGAATTATTTGGTGGTAAGTTTCATGAAAGTTGCAGGTTAAAAAATTCATCAAAAATTAATTTCCTTATATGAAATAGATGCAAAAAAAAAGAAATAGATGAGATATTTTAATGTCCTTTTTTTTTTTTAACCATATTGTAAAAATACTAACTACACAAGATATATGTGGGGGACTGGATCTATCATTCAGTGCTGCAGTCCTTGCCTATATTTGTGAGGCCCTGGGTTCAATACCCAGCACTACAGGAAGTAAAAAAGATGTGTAGAGGGGAAGGTGAATAAGTGTATTTATTAAGATGTTTACTTATCAATGAAAGTCATTGAAAATGTCAATCATGCTTTGGAAGATGAAAGTTCACAATACCAGCTATGTTGTTCTCCATTGTAAGAGTTCATCTGTTTGAAACCTGTATCATATTCTGGGATGTTTCAGAATTAACACTCTTCTTAATTTTAGAGGCCTCATTAAACTTGTTACGGTTTTGCTAAGGATAAGTATAAGGTGGTGGTAATATTTCTACCATTTTTCAGTGGACCATAAGGCCCTTCACCTTGTTATATTATACTGGTGGTAGTTTTTACTGCTTAGCGTTAGAGTCATTCCTACAATATGAAAGGGTATTTCTAGTCATGATTTTCACTTAAGAATTAAAAAACAAAGAACCAGGAAATACACGTATGTGAAGCCTAAGCCTGGAATAACTGAATTGAACAGGGTCATGTGACAATTGAAGAGGTAGAAATTGTCTAGGCCTTTGTTCATGTTATAATAAGTGTTCTAATTTTGTTTGGCCACCTTGCATATTTTGAAACAGTACTTCCATGGAGGGAGAAACATTTTGACAGATAGTTTTCAATTGTTGTTAAGTTAGTGTGTTTAAAAAAAACAAAAGGTACCCATTTCATTGTAAAACATTCTTGGTGTTTAAATTGAGAAATACTCATTTTGGTTTTATTTTTTTCTTATACTAAATATATCTTTTAAATTAATAATACCAGACATTTTTTACTCTCTATTTTTAAACAGATTAATTAAAATTAAATTTTGATGTTTAAAAGTAGTTACTTTGAATATTTTAAGCAGTTTAGCATAGTGATTGGGATTATTCCTCCATTGACATAATATTTCCTGTCTTGCAGCAATTATTTTGCAAAATAAGTTTTTGGTTGGACTTATAAATGTATTTTTAATATTAAAGGGGATTGCAAGTACCAGCAGTAACATTGTAAAGTTATTAGAACTTATACTTTTCTGTATATAATACCTGACATTAATATTCTCTAAGAAATCTCTCTGTAGTTTAGAGGAGAAAAAAATCAAACAATTACTAATTTAAGAGTCTTAAGCAGATGTGATTATTTTTAAAGAGTTCTTGTTAGCCTAGTTTCTGGTAATGTATGAAGGGAATTTAATTCCCATTATTAAAAAACATACTGTATTTTTTATGAATACCAAGCAATTACTGCCTTTATACCTTTTTTAAACTATAAAAGGATGAAATGCTATTGTTAATTATTCCTAAATAACTCAAAATAGGAATTTGTTTTTGACGCTAGGGATTGAACCCTGGGTTTCGTACACTCCAAGCATGTCCTCTGCTGTTGAGCTATTCCTCAAGTCTTATTATTTTTTAATACATTATATTGCTATAGTTCCAGAGAACTTCAGATAGGGAACAAAATAAAATTCAGAGTAGTCCTTACATTCCTCAAGTGTTCATTTCCTCTTAGGTTGTACATGATTGCCTCTAACATTGACTGTCCATGCAGTCTTATTACACATGCCTTTTCATATTAATAGAAACTTACACAACCTCAAGTAAGTTTCAGTGTGTATGATTCAACTCAGTACTTGCCTTTCACTGGCATCTCTTGATTCCACCCCCTCCTTTAAGTTACACACTGAATTTGGTAACCCAATGTGTTATGTGGATCTTAAGAGTGGTATGAGAATAAGGTGAGATGATGAATAGTAAAATCCCTTACAAAAAGTACTGTTAATTTTTTTCTTCTGATTTTCAAAACAGGAGGTAAACATATTTCATATTTTCCTTCAGAAATCTTTGTTTTGACATAGTTAGCACAGGTGCCTAGTAGTTAAGAACTTTTAGCAGTCCTTATGACTGACCTATTAGGACTGTTTGAATGTTGACTATATTCCACTAATGTAACCTACTACTTTTGAATTAAACACAAAATGGCAACATATTGATATATTGGGTAACCAATTCATGGGAAAGAGGTAAAACCTTTTTTGAAAAAAATTTTTTTAGTTGTAGATGGACACAATACTTTTATTTATTTATTTGTATGTGGTGCTGAGGATCGAACCCAGTGCCTCATACGTGCTAGGCAAGTGTTCTACCACTGAGCTACAGCCACAGCCCCATAAAACCTTTTAATATGATAGTAGAAAGATTGTGTGTTATGGCTTTATAGGGGAAAATAATAAACATTATTATTTGTGTTTTGACATTTTCATAACTGTGGTCACTATTTACTTGCGCAGTCATCCAAAACTACATTGGTGACTTTTACATTGAATCATTTCATAGAACATGTATTCATGAATTCAGAAAATATCTGAGTCCCTGCTATATCCCAGATAGTAATCAGAGTATTTGGAAGTATGTTTGAAAACAAAAACCTCTGCCCTTATCTAGCCACATTCTGGTGCAGCTGTGTGTGTGTTGGGGGACTGTAGGGTAGACAAAACATAAACACACAAAAAAGAAATTATGTAGTATGTTTGAAGGTAATAAGTACTATGGAAAAACGAAAGTAAAACAGGTTGGAGTTGGGGGATGTAGATTGCTGTTTATAACAGGGAGAACAAGGTAGACCTTAATTGAGAAGGTGGCATTTGACAAAAATCTTCAGGAGATGAGGAAAAAGTTCACAGGTTCTGTGACAGGAATATGCCTTCCTAATTCAAGAAACAAGGAGACCAAGGTTGCTGAAGTACCTCAAATACTGAAAGGTGAGTAGTAGGAGATGAATTTCTGGAGGGGTGGGGGAATAGCCAAGGGCTATTATTGTAGAGACTGACTTTTGTGTTAAAGAGAAGCTAGTTGGCCTGTGCCCATAATCCTAGAATCCTAGCAGTTCAGGAGACTAAGGTAGGAGGATTACAAGTTCAAGGTCAACCTGGGCAATTTAGTAACTCAGAGGTAGGGTGGTTAAATCCCTAGTACCACAAATAAAAAAAAAAAAAAAGATTTAAAGAAAAGGAAATTGCTCAGGGTTTAGCAGCCAGAACTGAGTGACATGATCTCACTACATTTAAACAGGAGTACTGTGGTTGTGGTGTAGAGAATAGAATGTAAAGTTGCATGATAGAAGCTGGGGAACTAGGGTTAGGCCAGAGTGGTGCAGTAGAAGCACCAAGTGGTCACGTTTGTAATGTTTTCAAAGTAGGTCCAGTGGGATTTGTTGATAGAGCTTGAGGTATACAATAAGTATCAAGGGGGAAGGAAAAGGCAGGTGGAGAATTCAGTCTGGGACCTGAGTGTGGTGGCACATGCATGTAATCCCAGTGACTCAGGAAGCTAAGATCATCAACTCAGGAGGCTAGGATCACAAATTCAAGGACAACCCCTGTAACTTAGTGAGACCTTGCCCCCCCCACACAAAAAAAGACGGGATGTTCTGGGTTCAATCCCCAATACTACTACCAAAAAAAAAAAGAAGAAGAAGAAGAAAAAGAAAAGAAAAAAAGAAAGAGGAAGAAAGGAAAGAAAAGGCTGTGGAGCTAAGTTGAATATGTGACTCTTGAGTTTTGGAGTGGGGACATGTGACAGAGTTCACCATACCCATGTCTCATTTTCTTTTTGGTATACAGCTAGACAGCATTTCTCCCTTGCTTGCAGTTAGGTGTGGTCCTATGATTGAGTTCTAGCTAGTGAAATGTGAATACAAGTGGTATGTACCATTTCTGGGTCTGGTCCATACAAATAACCTCCATCCTGTTTTCTTCTGGCTAGCTGGAACTGAGTTGGATTATCAGAATACCAGAATATGTTGACAGTTATGTATTACAAATGACAGGTTATCCACAACTTAGTTTCCAGAATGTGGAAACACCTTGCTAACCTGTTCAGCCACCTCATACTATTAGATAAATAAGAAATACACTACATTGTGTTTGAGTTCTTAGAGTTTTGGAGTGTTATAGCAGTTAGTCTATCCTAAATTAGGGGATTTAAATGGTATTTAAAGCTATGAGACTGATGTTTGCCCATCAAGGGGATTAGTATAATGTAGAAAGGAAAAAGAAGAGATCCAAAGTTGCAGAAAAGAGTCATGAATCTGAGAAGGAGCAGCCAGTGAGGTAGGAAATCAGATGAAGAAAGTTTATTAATAGAGAGTTGTCAATTGTGTAAAATTCTGCTGAGAGGCCAGTTAAGATAAAAAGTTGAGAATGTATCATGGCGTTAACATAGTGGCAGTATTCTTATAATCTACACAAGATTAAAGCTAAGGGAGTTTTTTTTTTTTTTTTTTTTTGATTGGAGTGATTTTAAGAAGGGGAAATGAAGATAGTGCTAAACGGTTTGGGTGTGGTTTGTCCCCCACAAGTTCATGTGCTTGATCCCCAGTGTGGTGGCGTTGAGGTGGTAGAACCTTTAAGAGGTTGGACCTTGAACTGAGGATGTAGCTCTATAGTAGAGTGCTTGTCTAGTCCTGAGTTCAGTCCCCAGCACCAGGATCAAAGAAAATAAAAACATATGGGGTCATCACCTTCTGGAATAGGTTAATGCCTTCATTGCCTTGGCCCCTCTGCATGCTGCCAGTTCCCTTTCTGCTTCTCTGCCATGTTGTAACAACTAGCTTCCCTCTCCAGTACTCCAGTACCATGTTATTTGAACCTCCGCCAGTCACCAGAATTGTGAGTTGAATAACCCTTTTTTATTAGTTATCCAGCATTGGATATTTGTTATAGGAACACAAAATGGACTACAACAGTGAGGGAAGTAGGGTCAAGAAATTTTTTTAATGATGAAAAGATAAGGGCATGTTGTACCGGAAATGAACCATTCAATAGTAAAACATCAACGATTTTGAGAAGGGGAAAATGCTGAAGCAGTGTCTCTGAAGAGGCAGGAGAGAAAAGGATTTAGTGTATAAGAGAATTTCAATCGTATTAACTTTCAGTAGGATACTTCATGATCATAGGAAATATGGCAAAGTATGTGCTAACAAGTTCTGCTAGGTCAATAGATATGGTTGCAGTCTGATGTCTCTTGCAGTTGCTTCAGCCTTTTTTTCTTTTCTTTTTTCTTTTTTCCTTAATGAAGTAGGAGGTTATCAGCCTGGAGTTAGAATTTGGAGGTACGGTGTTTTAAGGTGAGAAATGAATGTGTTAAAATTTTTTAGCAGCGTGTCAGAGTGAATGGAGTAGTGACAAGTGGTAAAATTGATAGGCAACATTAAGTTATGAAATGTCTGGACAGCACTGGGGATCTCCTGACTTTCTGGTGTAGGTCCTTATATCAGAGTTAAATGTAACTTGTCAAGGCAGTTTAACACTTGGTATGAGTCATTCTCATTTTGACTCAAACATAGCATCATTGGGAAATAGAACATGAATTATTACTTCTCCATGAAGCATCTGCCACTATCCTGCCATGAATTTAAGCTAAATTTGGAGAAATCTGATAACTGATTTTTCTTTTTAAAATTTTCCTTCATTCTCTCTCTATTGGGTATTTATTGTTTTGTCTTGTAGAAAAGACAAAGTCACTGCAGTCTTTTATTCTGTACAGTTGAAGTAATTGCTATTCTCTTTTCTTTTTTCACTCTTCAAATTTGACTTGTCTTAGCCCATGCTTTTTCTGTTGCCTGAAATACAGATTCCTTCCCCTGTCCTAGTCCTCCAAACCTTTCAAACTTACCTCACCTATCATTTATTGTAGAGGGCCTTCATAACCTTTAAGGCCTAGTTTTCCTCCTTTTGTAGCATCTCAGAGTTTACCTTTATCATTTTACTCACCATTGTATTGTGGTTTTTTGTTGGTGTCAGTTTCCTCTTGACTAGTACTGTTCAGTCATACTTTCAGTGATGATGGAAGTGTTCCTTGTCATCCAATGGGGTAGACACTAGCCATATATGTATGTTGTTATTTTGCACTCAGAATTTGCACAATAGGACTGAAAACTCAATTTTAATTTTTTTGAATTTTAATTAAATGGTCACATGTAGCTAGTGATCACCTTGATCAGTGCAGCTCTAGACTTTTATTTTATTTATTTATTTATTTATTTATTTATTTTAAGAGAAAAGGATCTTTGTTGCCCCAGCTGGTCTAGAACTCCTGGAGTTGACCAGTTCTGCCTCAGCCTCCTGAGTAGCTGAGGTTATGGATACACAACACCCAGTTTCTCTAACCCTTTAAAGTTGAGAATCCTGTGGGATTCATATTTAATTTATCATTGCTTAACATCAGACTTACTTCTACTTGAATAACTGAATGCCTGTTCAGTACTCTTGGTCAAAATAGTTACCACTCAGCTGGAATATGGCAATTTCCTTTTCTACAACTTCTGTCTTTAACCAGTTTTTCAGTTTGTTTTCAGAATTATATTGACTTATGCAGCACTAAGTTCTTTATTTCTGTAAAGTTAAGGGATTTTCTTCCTTGTTAGGACTGAAAAATTGCATATCCTAAGATTACTTCAAAGATTGTCTGAGGGCTGGGGAGTGCTGAAGAAGCAGTTCACGGGCCAGGCTTAGTTTGTGAGGCAGTTTCTGCTTCATCCAAAACACTTCTATGTCATTGAGGTTAATATAGTGGAATTGTGGTTGATTTCATTTGAAGAGTGGAAGGGCTTCTAAAAGATAACTCTGTGTGTGTGTGTGTGTGTGTGTGTGTGTGAGAGAGAGAGAGAGAACATGCACAAGCAGGTGTGTATGTGTGATGTGGGAGATCAGACCTGAGTTTTATACATGCTAGGCATGTGCTCTACACTGAGAGCATACCTAACCCCAAAAATAAAACTCTTAATTGGGGTGACAAAGCATGTACATGGTAGCATATGATTAAGATGAAGAATTACTAAATACTATTGGAGTTCAGAAATAAAAGGCTATTTTGGGCTAATGGGGTCTTGATATGAAATAGTGTTTAACTGAAGCAGGTAGAAGAAAGGAAAAAGGAAGGAATAGACAGTGGAAATCCTATTTACAAAGCGTTGGAGTTACAAATACATATAATAGTTTTTGGTTAAGGAATATAACAATCTGATTATAGTGGTAAATTCTATGATGTAAAATTTAACTAAATTAGATGGGACTGGATGGTGGAAAAGAATGATAAACTGAAAAAAAATGTGCACTTTCTATTGTATGCAGTGGACTAAAATTTTTGAGGTGTTTCATTTGTTACCAGGGTCAGAGAAGGGGACTCTGTTAGCTTTTAATGAACAAGATCCAGGAAAGTCAGCCATCCTACAATACTGAGTATAGTCTCACATTTAAAAAGTATTCCAAATAACCACATGATTTGCTAGATTTCAATGATGTAGGTGAAAAAAGTAATAATGTTGATCTGGGCTTAGAAATGTAACTCTGTTTATGTGTAAGGCATTTGTAGAGCACACAGTTTCAGGAATTCAGTTATGTATGTTGGAGGAAGATTAAATTTTTTTCTTTCAAAAATTACCAAGAGTTCTTCATCACTTTAGAGGATGTAGGGGAAAATGTATTCTCATACATTGCTAGTGGGACTGCATATTGGTGCAACCACTATGGAAAGCAGTATGAGATTCCTCAGAAACTTGGAATGGAACCGCCATTTGACCCAGTTATCCCACTTCTTAGTGTATACCCAAAGGACTGAAAAATCAGCGTATAATAGTGGTGCAGCCATATCAATGTTTATAGCAGTTCAGTTCACAA
Source organism: Glaucomys volans (assembly GCA_020662805.1). NCBI lineage: Eukaryota > Metazoa > Chordata > Mammalia > Rodentia > Sciuridae > Glaucomys > Glaucomys volans. The sequence continues at coordinate 272,823 of JAJEJO010000846.1, forward strand.
TAGCTAAGATGGAACCAACCTAGGTGCCCTTCAACAGATGAATGGATAAAGAAAATTGTGTGTGTGTTTATACACACACACATACACACACACACACACACACACACACACACACACACACAGAGTGGAATATTAGCCATAAAGTAGAATGAAATTATGGCATTTGCTGGTAAGTGGATGGAACTGGAGACTATCATGCTAAGTGAAATAAGTCAATCCCAGGAAACCAAAGGCACATGTTCTCTCTGCTGTGTAGATGCTCACACACAATTTGGGACAGGGGCGGGTAAGTATAGAAGTACTCTGGATTAGACAAAGGGGAATGAAGGGAGGGAGGATGGGAATGGGAAAGATAGTAGAGTGAATTAGACGTTATTTTCCTGTGTTCAAATATGAATATACCTTAGTGAAACTCCATCATAAACAACCACAGGAATGGGAAGTTATACTCCATGTATAATACATGTATAATATTTGACATAATATAATATGTCAAAATATATTCTGACATGTATAACTAGAAAGAACAAATGAAAATTTTTTTAAAAAGGAAATTAATGTAATTAGTGGCAGCACCTCTTGTACAGTGTGACTTAAATCTTCTTTCCTTCAGCCTGAAGTTGTAACTCATAGTCATGGTGATTCTGTATATAATATAGAAGCAAGCAACTCATTATGCTGTTTATTATAATAATTGTTTAGACATTTTAAAATAAATATTTACCATAAATTTATTTCTTTCATATTAGTCACAGTATTAGCACTTTAGGCAGATTGTATCTTAATTTCATTTAGAACATTTACAGGAATTATTGCAAAATAGTTGTTATAAAAAGGGAAAATCAATTTCTATTCTCTGTGATGGTGGACTGGATTATTATGACAAACCTTTCTGATAAATAACTAAACTAAAAATCTTTGATATGTACTTTTTTTAACTTGAAGAGCTGAAAAGATAATGGAGAGCTGTCAGGCCAAATTCTGGGAGAAAGCAGGAACCAAAGAAATAAGTGAAGGATGAAATGACTTTTGCCCTAGTCTCTAGTTGCTAGTCTATACATGTGTGGACCTGGGTTTGGTAGAATTTTATGACATGAAGAGGACAGAAGTCAAGGCCTACCATTCATCTAAAGTCAGAGTCAAAAAGAACAATCTCATTGTTAGATGGAACCCCAAGGATTATCATTAGGTTATCATCAAAGCAGAACTACCTTGTTTGCCCCTCTTGTATCTCAGAGATCAAAGGGAAGACTGAATGGAGCAGGGGAAGAAAACAAAGTAAGAAAAACAAATTTTTCAAATTGAGGACAGTCTTAGCCTTCATACTAATTTGCTGCCTGGGTTTGCTGTGAATGTCCATTGACCCTCAATCCATTTATCATGATTCTTAGTTTCAGACTAATGGTATTCTCAAGGCCTGGCAGAAGGAAAATCATTTGTGGAGAAAGGCCTTTCATTCTCGGAATTACTACCAATAATTTTTCAAGGACAGTTGAATAGTATGTTCTCACAAGTAACCAAGCATAGTAATCCCCAGTACCAAATAATAATAATAATAAGCAAAATTATGTGTAATTATAATACACTACAATTTTGTGTACTTAAAAGTAAGCTTTTTAAAAATAAAAAATAACCAGTCATGCATTCGGATGTCAGTATGAATAAGAAACAGCAGAGCAGAAAAAGATCCACAAAATCCTCAGATACTATAAACATCAGATGAATTTAAAACAGTTGCTGTTAAGTTTAAAGAATTGAAGACGAGCAGAGAAGAAGAGACTTTAAAGAACGACTTCCTAGATTGGGGGGGGAGTAAATTCCAGAAATGAAACTACTGTATACCAAATACACCTAAGTGAAAGACTTAACAGATTGTACTTAGCTGAAGAAAGAGTTGGTTCACCTAGAAGATAAGGCAGAAGAGGCTTACCAGAATACACTGAATTGGAGAGGGAGGAATAGTAGTGGGAAGCAAGAGGGGTTGGAAATGGAAAAGACAGTAGAATGAATCAGACATATCGTTCCTGTGTTCATATGATTACACGACCAGTGTAACTCCACAAGTACAACCACAAAAATGAGAAGCCATGCTCTATGTATGTATAATATATGTCAAAATACATTCTATTCATGTATAAGTAAAAAGAACAAATAAATTTTAAAAAAGAAGTGCATTGAATTTCTAACCATATAAATAAGAAATCTACACCTAGACAAATCAAAGTAAAACCACACAAACCTTAAGAGAAGGAAAAAAATCTTAAAAGCAGCCAGAAACAAAGATTTCCTTCAAAGGAAAAACTGGACTGGCAGCCGACTTTTCAACAAAAAATCATACATTCTCAAAATAATTGTCAATTGAAAGAAAATTCTGAAGTATACTTTAGGTGGAAAGATTTAAGGTAAAGATCTGAAGTGCAAAAAAGGAGCAGAGTGACAAATATGAGATGTACTGAAATAAACTAATTCTGTAAAATATTGGTAAGGTCTTAATTAAAATATGACACAAGAAGTATTGAGACCTTTGTTGTCTGGGAGTTAGATATACGTTGTCAATTGTAACTACTAAGACAAGAAAAAGAAACTTAAAAAACATAAGGATTGGAAAAGAAGAAATGGAAACCATGCATGGACTACAGACTATGTATAACCAAAAATATAAAAAAGTATACAAATGTTAATGAGTTCAAAGATAACTTTTACTGTATACTGGCAATAAATAGGAAAAATTTTAAGTCATAATCACTGACAATAGCATAAAAAGATATACCCAGAAATAAATCTAAAATATGGCTTAAGATTAAAGCCTTCTTGAAATAAATTATAAAAGACTTAATGGTTGGTGCCATATGCCATGTCATAGATAGATTCTGTGATGTATAGATATTTATTCTCCCCCAATGGATTTATATAATCCCAGTCAGATTTTAATAGGGTGATTTTGGGCACAGGGTCAGTGTTGTGTTTTGGTGGAAAATCTGATTCTAAAATTCTATGGAAGATAAATAAAGGGCCTGAAACAGCCAAAACACTCAAAGAAGAATAAAGTAGAAGGACTTAATCTATTATTAAAACCTCCTTAAAAGTATAGTAAATAAGACACTCATGAGTAGTCTGGTTGTAGATGGACAGTGGAATAGAAGACAATCTATGTGCTGGGTTACTTTGATAAATGATGAATATATGCTAGTAATTAAATGGTCCTGAAAAATGGAGGAAGATTAGACTCTTGATAAAGGTCACAAATTCTGGGTAGATTACATGCAAATAATAAAGCTTTTTGAAAATTATATGAGAAAATGTTCTATCCTGTTTTTATTTAGAGAGGTTAGAAAGCTAGCTTTTTCATTAAATTTAAGAAGTTATTGATTCTGAAATGTACCATTATTTATTTTTGTATCTCTAAAATAAAATTCTGCCATGAATGCTAATTGTATAAAGTGTACCTCAGTTTTCACATTTTTATCTTCTAACATTTTAAAAACAGCAAAATGTAGTATATTTCCTAAATTTTCTTACATCTGGGGGCGTATAACAGGGTCTTTCCTAAGTTAGATGCATTCTCACAGTTGAGAAGGTACAAAAGACAGCTTTCTTTTTACTGCTGTTTTGACTGATTGGCATGGTTGTGGGTTCTGTTTAGAAGAGTTGAGGTAACTAGACTAACCATTTCAGTGTTCACTACCAGCCTCATGGGGTTGAAAAACCAGTAGTATCAGCAGTGGCCTCAGCTTTTGGACCTCTGGTTCTCAGAGTATCCTTTATCTCAGTTCAGTGACTGACTTCTGATTCTCAGTCGTTCCATTATTTTGAATAACTTATAAGCATCTTAGTTCTTATATTAAATGATTTTCCGTTGAAATACCTAAACTGACATTTTTATTTCTTTTTCTGCACTGAAATCTGATTAATAAAATTTTATTGACTTAGGGAATCAGGGAATCATTTAATTTTGGAGGTGGTGTCTAGGGATTGAACCTAGGAGCCCTTTACCACTGAGCCACATCCCCAGCCATTTTTTACATTTTATTTTGAAACAGAGTCTCACTGAATGACTGAAGGTCTCACTAAGTTGCTCAGGCTGGCCCCAAACTTTTAATCCTCCTGCCTCAGCCTCCTATGTTGCTGGAATTATAGTTGTGTGCCACCACGCCCAGCTATTAATGGTTTTTTGTTTGCTTGCTTGTTTTTGTGCTGGAGATTGAACCCAGGGCCTTGTTCCTGCTTGGCAAGTATTCTACCACTGACCTTCATCTCCAGCCATAATTTTTTTCTTGGTTTTTAAAATTGTGGTAAAATGTACATAACGTGATTTTTATCATTTTAACCATATGTGTATAATTCTGTGACCTTAAATACATTTAAAATGCTGTATAATTATCACCATTATTTATACCCCAAACTTTTTCATCTTCTCCAACAAAAACTCTTTACTTTTTAGTTATTGGGGAGATGCAGTTCAAAACCATAGTGAGCTGACACTTCACACTTAGAAGGATGACTGTGATAAAGATAGAAAAAGAAAAATAAGTATTGGCGAAGATCTGGAAAAATTTGAAACCTCATGCCTTAAGGGTAAAATTGTGCTACTGCTGTGAAAAAGTTTGGTGGTTTCTCAAAAAGCTAACCATAGAATTACTCTATAACCCAACAATTTTAGTATTAGTAGTCCCAAAAGAATTGGAAACAGACTTGAGCAAATAGTTGTAAACTAATGTTCATTGCAACATTATTTACAATAATCAAAAGTCAAAAACCACCCTTGTCCACCAGCAGATAACAAAATATAGTACATATTTATAATGGAATATTATTCAGCCATGAAAAGGAATGAAGTTCTGATACATGCTGTGATATGGATAAACTTTGAAAACATAGTAAGTGAAATAAGCCATATGTCAAAGAATGAGTATTGTATGATTTTCATGTAATCAGTTATCCAGAATAGGCAAATTCTAGGCACAAAATGGAATATGTTGGGGTGTAGTCTGCAATAGAAAACTTACTTGCCTGCAGGCATGAGGCCCTGGTTCAATCCCCAGCATCATAAAAACTAAAAAAAAAAAAAAATAGACAGTAGAATAGAAGTTGCCAGAAGCTAGGAGAGAGGGAGGAATGGGAGTTAGTATTTAATATGAGGAAGATCAGAATATAATATTAAATAGAACCTAGTGTCAACTCTCAAATAGTACAAAATGTCTTCTGTAGTATTCACAAATGCTTATGCATTCAATCGAATGTCCTTAATCATAAGGCAACTCATTCCTTTGTTAAGTATCTTTAACAAAGATATTTATTAAATGTCTTTTAATAAAGATATCTCCTAATTGGAGCCCAGATATACCTTCCTTTAATTTCTATCTTTAGATTTCTATCATCATCCCAATTCAGTTTCCTGGAACAAAGCAGAACAATCTATCTCCTTTCTTTCATGTATTTCCACCCCTCATTCTTTTTAACACACATACTTCAGGACATTTCTTTGACACTGGTTACTTGCTGTTTGCTTTCAAATGTATTGAGGTCATCCCAGCCCAAACCCAAAAACCTTCCCTTGATTGCTGCTGCTTTGAGCTTTTGTTTTCTCCTCCTGGTACTGAATGCCCTCAGTGCTCATTCATACCATAACTGTTTTGACAGTCTTCCACTTCTTATCACTCGACAGAATCTGTTCTTTGGTCAGTCTACTTTCTGAGCTATACTGTCAGTCCTGTATTTCCAGTTGTCTCTTGGGCATTTTTGCATGAATGTCTCACTGACACCACAAAGTCACCAAGTCCTATACTGAATGAGTTATCTTTCCTTTTAAATTACACCTTCCCTTTTCCTTGTAATGCTCTCCACCTGTTTTAATTTGTGCTTGAAACCCCAGAGCATCTCTCTTTCCCTCTTCTTGTTTTTGCTGTGTGGCAAGCTCCGAAATCCCTTTGATTTCCTGTCTGCTATTAATGCATCTACTTTTTTCTTCCTCTCCCATTACTTTTATTTAGGCCCTGATCATGTCTCTTTGCAAGATACTAATTTTTTTATTTTTTTGGTACCACATATTGAACCCAGAGATGCTTAACCACTGAGCCACATTCCCAGCCCTTTTTAATACTATATTTAGAGATGGTCCTGCTGAGTTGCTTAGAGCCTTGTCAAGTTGCTGAGGCTAGCTTTGAATTCACGATCCTCCTGCCTCAGCCTACCAAGCTGCTGGAATTACAGGTGTGTGCCACCATGCTTGACTCCCTTAATATTAATCTTCTATTATTTTTTCCTATCCTTGGTTAATTCCATTTCTAATTAATTGCATATACTGTCAGGTAAACCTTTATAAACACTTAAAGTGTAGCACTCTGGTCATATACCCCCTTGCTTAAAAATATTTAAAAACATCATCTTGTCTACAAATTAAAATTTTTCACCTTGGCATTCAAAACTCTCTTGATTTAATAACTGCAGCCCTATCTTCTTCTGATCTACCTATGTTATATTGCTGGGACAAACTTCTAAAGTAATACTTTAGAGTTCTGGACATTGAGTTTTGCTGTGCTTTATTTCCCTTCGTTGTCAGTTCTGATTTGCCTGAAATATCCAAGTCTTTCCCTCTCTCTCCTATTCCTGCAGTCCTTTCCTGTCTTTTTTCCACAAAGTCTTCCCAGTTCTTTTAGGTGTAATGATAAAGTAGAAAAAAAAAGTTGGATGTGATTTTTGGCCAATTTTTATTTATTTGACCCTCTTTTCCTGATCTGTAAGATGATGAATATAGTGTCTCCTCACAGGTATTGACTCTTACAAGACTGTGACCTTCAACTTGGTAAGGACTGTCACTATCCAGTATACCATGTGTTACTCTGAGACTTGATAAAATGCGCGTCTAAAGAATGAGTGATAATGAATCTTGATATTTGGCTGTTGCTTATTAAATGGTAGTTATTTTCTTTATGAGATAGTTTATACTATATACTCATTGGCTACATTTATTTATTCCCCTGTAGTGTAGAAATAAAATATTGAGATTCTTTGTACTGGGTTGTATGCAGGGTACTGGGTTATAGAAGGAGCTTACATTCTAACGTTACATTGTAATGGTAGAAGCAGACAAATCAAGAATTAAGGATGGTGCACTATAGTGAAAATATGCCCCAGATACAGAAGAATCAGGGAAGAGGGGAACATAATTCAAAATGGGTGGGGGGAATAGAGGACAGAAACATTTCCCAGGAAAGATGCTTAAATTAAAAAATTTTTTCATCCCCAGCCCTTTTTATTTTTCATTTTGAGACAGATTCTTACTAGGTTGCTTAGGGTCTCACTAAATTGCAGAGGCTGACCTTAAACTTGTGATACTCTCAAGGTCACTGGGATTACAGGTGTGTACCACCATGCACAGCAAATTTTAAATATTTAAGTTGTGCAAGACTTTTATAAAGAAGAATAGTTAAACCTTATGGAGAGACATAAAAAGGCACCTAAATAAATGGTGTTGCATACCATGTACTAGGATGGATTAAAAACTGAGTGGTAGAAAATATTTTTCTTAAATTGATAGTAGATTTATTGAAATCTAAATACATATCCTATAGGCTTTTCTGTGGAACTTTGACAACCTAATGAAACAATTTCGGTAGAAGTGGAAAGGAGCAAGAATAGTTAGAATTTTTTTTTTTTTTTTTTTTTTTTTGGTACTGGGCATTGAACCCAGGGGTACTCCACCACTGAGCCACATCCCCAGCCCTATTTTGTTTTTTATTTAGAGACAGGGTCTCACTGAGTTGCTTAGGGCCTCGCTAAATTGCTGAGGCTGGCTTTGAACTCATGATCCTCCTGTCTCAGCCTCCCAAGTTCTGGGATTACACAGGTGTGTGCCACCGCACCCGGCAGAATATTCTTAAAATAAGGTGGGAAGACTTCTTTAAATCATCTTCTCAGTCAACAAATTTTGACTGCTATAGCTAAGCACTGCTGGGACCTGGTTATTACCTGGATGAATATAGCTCTGTCTCCCATCCAGAGTTCACATCAATCTACTTGTAGTGACATCTAGAATGTTTAATAGACCACTTCCTAAATATCAGATAAGTGTCAGGACTACCAACAAACATATCATTCCATTTTTATTATTTGAATTTTATGTTTAAAATTTTCCTGTGTTGGGTTTTCTCCTGTACATTTTCTGTAATTGGTTTTTGCTAATTTCTCTTACGAGGAAGAAGCCTAGAACTAGAAGTTTTGCTTTAAATAAATCTCTGATAAAATATCATTTGGATCACAGCTTTGTGAGAAGAGTGTGGGGTTGGAGGAGAATGTATGGCTGAGTGATAATCTGAAGAGGTGTCCCACCTTGGGGAAAGAAGGAAGATGATGATGTTGAGGGTCTCACAGGCATAAACTTTGAGTTGCAGTCTATAGAATATCGAGTGGCTGATAAAAAGGGAAGATGAATAACAAAATTACAGGTAATACAAAATAGGTAGATGTTGCTAATCAATTTTGTATGATTATGTGGGAGTAGGTGGGTGAACGTATGCTATATGGCACTTCTTGAAACAATTGTTTACTGTGTTGAATAAATTGTCAGGATCCCCCCACACACACCTGTTATTAAGAATAAAAATCAGTTCCTAATAGATTTAATATAAAAAGGTAAACCCAGAAAGCTTTTACACAAATAAAAAGGCATAATTTTATAAGCTCAGGCAGGAAAAGGATTTCTTTTTTTTTCTTTTTCATGTTGATATGCTCTCAGTTGTCTAAGCTGTCCTCAAACTTGTGATCCTCCTGCCTCAGTCTCCTGATTAGCTGGGATTGCAGGTATGTGTCACCACACCTCTCTTTTTTGATGCTGGGAACTGAATTCAGGGTCTCAGGTATTCCAACAACTGAGCTATTCCCCCAGCCCAAGAACAGATTTCTTAAACAAGACTCAGGTATTTAGCCACGAAAATTTGATAAATTTGACTTAAAAATAGAAAATTCTGTTCATTGAGACCTTATTAAGAATCTGTAAAGACAACCCTCACCTGGAGGTCTTTTGTCCTGGCATGGCTATGCAGGCACCCAGAGATCTTTTCCCCGGGCGAGGCTATCACCTACCCTGGTGCCCCTAATACCACTGCTACTGTTGCTCTGAGCTCTTCTGTTGGCGCTGCTACCACAGATGCTGCTGCCACCAACCACTTTTCCAGGTGTGGCTGTGGATGGCCTGCCTCCTGCTGCTGCTGCCACCCAGAGGTCCACTGCCAGAGTGCCTGCAGGTTTGGTTACACCTGGCTAACTCCATTTTGGAATGCTGGCCAGCACCTGGGGGGCCAGGGTGCCGTTTTGCCGTCACCACCAACTCCATTCACAGCCACCTCAGTACGCCAGCCAGGACCTGGATAGAATTTGTGCTGCCCTAGGTCCATACTGCTAGATGGGAAAACAGACAAACAACATGAAAAAACAAGGGAATAAAGCACCCCAAACAAACCAAGATGCTCCAATAAAAGAATCCACTAACAACACAGTAGAAGAAATGTCAGAGAAGGCGTTTAGAACTGATCTGCAAAGTAAAGGATAGTATAAGGAGTGAAATCAAAGGAAAAAACCCAGGAAGTGAAAGATCACTTCAGTAGTTAGAGATTGAAACGACAGAATCAATAAATCAAATTATAAATTCAGTAGAAAGCATCACCAAGAGACTAGACCACTTGGAATGCAGAACCTCAGGCAATGAAGACAATATATAATCTTGAAAATAGAGTTGTCCATGCAGAGAAGATGGTGAGAAACCATGACCAGAACATCCAAGAATTATAGGATAACATGGAAAGACCAAATTTAACAGTTATCAGGATGGAGGAAGAAGCGGAGCTACCAATGAATGGAATGCACAATCTTTTCAATGATACAATTTCAGAAAATTTCCAAAACCTAAAGAATGAAATGGAAAATCAAGTACAAGATGCTTATAGAACCCCAAATGCACCAAATTATAGCAGACCACAGTGCCAAGACACATTATAATGAGAATGACTAACACACACAGTAAAGATAAAATCTTAAAGGCCATGAGAGAAAGAAATCAAATTACATATGGGGGAAACCAATTTGGATCTCAGCTGGTTTCTCAATGCAGACCCTGAAAGCTAGGAGGTCCTGGAATTATGTATTTCAAGCTCTTGGGCTGGGGTTGTGGCTCAGTGGCAGAGTGCTTCCCTAGCATGTGTGAGTACTGGACTCAATTCTCAGCACTGCATATAAATAAATTTTTAAAAATAAAGGTTCATTGACAACTAAAACAAAAATTTTAAGATATATTGAAGCTCTGAAAGAAAATGGATACCAACCAAGAATTTTATATCCAGCAAAATTGTTTCAGATTTGAAGATGAAATAAAAACCTTCCATGATATGCAAAAGTTAATAGAATTCACATCTAGAAAGCCTGTACTAAAGAACATTCTCACCAAAATATTCCATGAGGAGGAAGTGAGGGAAAAAAGTGAAAACTGGCAAAGAGAGGAACAATGCTAAAGCAGTAGTCAATCAAAGGGAAAACTAAGTCAAATTAAAAACCAGAAATAGGCCGGACGCGGTGGTGCACACCTATAATCCCGGTGGCTTGGGAGGCCAAGGCAGGAGAATCGTGAGTTCAAAGCTAGCCACAGCAACTTAGCGAGGCCCTAAGCAACTCAGACTCTGTCTCTAAATAAAATACAAAATAGGGCTGGGGATGTGGCTCAGTGGTAGAGTGCCCCTGGGTTCAATCCCCAGTACCAAAAAATAAAACCCCAGAAATAAATAAAAATGACCAGGAACACTAATCATATTATAATAACTTTGATTGTTAATGGCCTAAATTCATCAGTCAAAAGATCCAGACTGGAAGATTGGATTAAAAAACAAGACCCAGGGGCTGGGGTTATGGTTCAGTGGTAGAGCACTCACCTAACGCTTGTGAGGCACTGGATTTGATCCTCAGCACCACATAAAAATAAATAAAGGTGTCCACCTACAACTAAAAAGATATTTTTAAAAAGACCCAGCAATATGCTGATTCCAAGAGACTCATCTTCTACGCAAAGCCATCCACAGACTGAAGTGAAAGAATGGTGAAAAACATATCATTCACATAGATGTCATAAACAAACAGGAGTTTCTATCCTCATATCAAATAAAGTGAACTTCAAGCCAAAGTTAATCAGAAGAGACAAAGAAGAACATTTCATACTGCTTAAGGGATTATACATCAACAAGACATAACAATTGTAAATAAGGCCCAAACAATGGAATGTGTACATACATCAACAAAACCTTCTCAATTTCAAGAATCCTCACAGACCACAACAGAATAATGATGGGTGACTTGAACATCCCTTTTTCACTACTGGATAGATCTTTCAAACAAAAACTAAGCAAGGAAACTCTAGATCTAAATGATAAAATCAATAATTTATACTTACAGACATATATAGAATATTTCACCCATCAATGAGCAAATACACTTTCTTCTCAGCAGCACATGGATCCTTCTCTAAACAGACCATATCTTAGGCCACAAAGCAGCTCTTGGCAATACAAAAAAATAGAGATGATACCCTGCATTCTATCAGATCATAATGGAATGAGATTAGAAATCAATGATAGAATTAAAAATAGAAAATATTCTAACACCTGGAGACTAAATAATACACTATTGAATGGTGAATGGATAACAGATGAAATCAGAGAAGAAATAAAAAAAATACAGGTAAGTGAGAATAGTAATAAAATGTATCAAAATCTGTGGAACACCATGAAGGCAGTGCAAAGAGGAAAGTACATTGCATTGAGCTCATTCATTTTATAGAATAAAAAGTCAACAAATAAATGACCTAAAATTACAACTAAAAGCCCTAGAAAAAGAACAAATTAACACCAAAGCCATTAGAAGACAGGAAATAATTAAAATCAGAGCTGAAATCAATGAAATTAAAACAAAAGAGATAATTGAAAAAATTGACAAAACAAAAAGTTTGTTCTTTGAAAAAAATAAATAAAATGGATAAACCCCTAGTCACACTAACAAAGAGAAAAAGAGAAAACTGAAATTACTAAAATACGTGATGAAAAAGGAAATATCACAACAAACACAACTGAAATACAGAAGATAATTAGAAACTATTGAAAATTTAAACTCCAATAAAATAGAAAACCATGAAGACATTGACAAATTTCTGGAGACATCCTACCCAAACTGAATCAGGAGGACATACATGATTTAAACACATTGCAAGTAATGAAAATAGAAAATGCCATCAAAATCCTAGCAATCAAGAAAAGCCCAGGATCAGAAGGTTTCTCAGCTGAGTTCTACAGGACCTACAAAGAAGAATTAACAACAATATTTCTCAAAGTAGTACATGAAATAGAAAAGGAGGGAACCCTTCCAAATTCATTCTATGAGGCTAATATCACCTTGATACCAAAACCAGACAAAGGCATATCAGAGAAAGAAAACTTCAGAACAATATCCCTGGTGAACATAGATTCAAAAATTCTTTTTTTTTTTTTTTTTTTTTTTTTTGTGGTGCTGGGGATTGAACCCAGGGCCTTGTACTTGCAAGGCAAGCACTCTACCAACTAAGCTATACCCCAGCACCTCAAAAATTCTTAATAAAATTCTGGTAAATCACATACAATAACATATTAAAAAGATAGTACACCATGATCAAGTGGGGTTCATCCCAGGGATGCAGAGTTGATTCAACATCCAGAAATCAATAAACATAGTCCATCACATGAGTAGACTTAAGAATTGTGTGATCATCTTAATAGATGCAGAAAAAGCATTTGACAAAATACAACACCTCTTCATGTTCAAAACACTAGAAAAACTAGGGATAGTAGGCGCATACACCTCAACATCGCAAAAGGTATATATGCTAAACCCAAGGCCAACATCATTCTAAATGGAGAAAAATTGAAAGCATTCCTTCTAAAAACTGGAACAAGACAAGGATACCCTCTTTCACCACTTCTATTCAACATTGTCCTTGAAACTCTAACCAGAGCAATTAGGAGAAAGAAATTAAAAGGATATGAATAGGAAAAGAAGAACATCCCTATTTGCTGATTCTATATTTAGAAGATCCAAAAAATTCTACCAGAAAACTTGTAAAACTCAAATGAATTCAGCAAAGTAGCAGGTTATAAAATCAACACCTGTAAATCAAACTCGTTCCTCTTACATCAGTGATGAATCTACTGAAAGAGAAATTAGGAGAATACCCTATTCACAACAGCTTCAAAAAATAAAATACTTGGGAATCGATCTAACAAAAGAGGTAACAAACTGCTACAGTGAAAATTACAGAACCCTAAAGAAAGAAATTGAAGAAGACCTGAGAAGATGGAAAGACCTCCCATGCTCCTGGATAGGCAGAATTAATATTGTCAAAATGGCCATACTACCAAAAGTGTTGTACATATTTAATGCAATTCCTATTAAAATCTCAATGACATTCTTCATTGAACTGGGAAGAGCATTCATGAAATTCATTTGGAAAAATAAAAAGCTCAGAATAGCCAAGGCTGTCCTTAGCACGAAGAGTAAAGCAGGAGGCATCACAATACTAGACCTAAACCTATACTACAGAGCCATAGTAACAAAAATGGCATGGTATTGGCATCAAAACAGACATGAAGACCAGTGGTACAGAATAGAAGACAAAGAGAGAAACCCACATAAATATAGTTACCTCATACTAGACAAAGGCTCCATAAACATACACTGGAGAAAAGATAGCCTATTCAATAATTGGTGCTGGGAAAATTGGAAGTCCACATGTAAAGATTTAAATTAGACCCCTGTCTCTCATCCTGCATGAAACTCAAAGTGGATCAAAGACTTAGCCACTAGACCAGAGAGACTCTGTGCCTAATAGAAGGCCAAATCTTCATCATGTTGGCTTAGGACCTGACTTTCTTAACAAGACTCCTAAAGCTCAAGAAGTAAAATCAAGAATCAATAAATGGGATGGATTCCAACTAACAAGCTTCTTCTCAGCAAAGGAAACAATGTGAAGAGAGAGCCTAAGGAATGGAAGAAGATCTCTGCCACCTAGGTGCACCTCAGAGCATCAATCTCTAGGATATGTAAAGAACTCAAAAAATTTAACACCAAATAAAATAAAATAGCCCAGTCAATAAATGGGAACTGAACCAACACTTCACAGAAGCGGAAATAAAAATCAATCAACAAATATATGAAAAAATGTTCAACATCTTTAGTAATGACAAAAATACAAATCAAAACTATTCTAAGATTTCATTTCACCCCAGTCAGAATGGCAATTGTCAAGAATACAAACAACAGTAAATGTTGGCAAGGATGTGGGGGGGTGGGGAGTACAACTCATACATTGCTGGGAGGAATGCAAATTGGTGCAACCATTATGGAAAGTGGTATGGAGATTCCCCAGAACACTTGGAGTGGAACCACCATTTGACCCAGCTGTCCCTCCTCTCAGTTTACACCAAAGGACTTAAAATCAGCATATTACAGTGATGCAGCCACATCAATGTTACAGCAGCTCAATTTACAATAGCTAAACTATGGAACCAACCTAGGTTCCCTTCAACTGATTAATGAATTTTAAAAAATGGGATATATATTACTCAGCCTTGAAGAAGAATGAAATTATGGCATTTGCTGTAAATGGATGGAGCTAAACAATATCATGCTAAGCGAAATAAGCCAATCCCAAAAACCAAAAGCCAGATGTTTTCTCTGATATGTGGATGCCAATTCATAATGGGGGAGACTAGGGAAGAACAGAGTTACTTTAGATTACATACAGGTGAGTGAAGGGAGAGGGAAGGGGTTATGAGGGTAGGAAGGGATAGTAGAGTGAAACAGACATTATTACCTTATGTGTATATATAACTATATGACCAGTGGGATTCTACTGTATAACCAGAAGAATAAGAAATTACACTCCATTATATATGACGTATCAAAGTGCGTTATACTGTCATGTGTAACTAATTAAAACAAAATTTTAAAAAATTAATTAAAAAAAAGAGAGCTGCCCAAACTTGGACATTTAGTTGCCAAACCTGTGTGCTAAATAAACCTCTCTCTCTCCAAAAGAAAAAAAGTAAAGAGGAATCTGTAAAGACAAAGCACAAAATTAGTGAAGGTACTTGTAACACACGCATATTAGTTATCTATTGCTGTGTAATTACCCAAAAATTTAGCTGCTGAAAATAATATCTGTTTCTGTGGGTTAGGAATCAGAGCAACTTAGCTTGGTGGTTCTAGTTCAGGGGTCTCATGATGGCTAAAGTCAAGGACTACAATCATCTTAATGCTTTACTGAGGGAGGAGCTGCTTCTGTGCTTCCTTGTGTGGTTTGACTGGCCTCAGAAAGTCTACTAAATTTTCTCATATTGGCCTCTTCACAGTATGGCAGTTGGCTTTCCAGAAGAGAGCGAGAGAGACAGCCCAAGACGGAAGCCACAGCCTTTTTGTAACCTCATTTTAGAAGTGACATCCTATCACTTCTCCCATGTTGAATTAGAATTAAATCAATAATTCCAGTTTATACTCAAGGGGAAGAGATAGTACATGGTATGAATACCTGGAAGTAAGGATCACTGGGTCTCATTTTAGAGGCTTCCTATCACAACTTATAATGGTCTTTAACTTCATTAACAATTAGGGGAATAAAAATTAAAACTACAGTGAGATCATTTTGTGTAAGTCAGATGGATAGAAATGAAAACATCCCACAGTATCAAGCATTGGTGATACAAAGCAGTAGGAACTTTATTCCGCTGCTGGTGGCACTACTGGTGGAAGTGTAAATGGGAAGAGCCACTTTGGAAAATAAAAGGATGTGCTACAACAAGCAGTACTAACCCCAATCCTGTGGTTCTCAAACTTCAGTGCCCATCAGAATTACCTGGAGGGATTGTTAAAACTTCTGAACTGGATCCACCCTGTTCCCCACCCACCCCACCCCATAGTTTCTGATTAAATAGGATGGGGTGGGGGATGATAATTTGCATTTCTAAATTCTAAGTTGATGGTTGATGCTGCTGGTCCAGAAACCATAGTTTGCCCTAGAGAAATGTGTGAAAGGTGTGTGTGTGTATAAATGTTTATAATAACATTATTTAAATTAACACCAAAATATTTGAAAATTCAAGTATCCTGCAGATGCAAGCTCGGCTCTTCTTGAATGGGTTCTTGATTGCTGCTTCCATCATCTGAGGATATCTGACTTTCGCTTCTTCACCATTCCAAAGCAGACTACATCAGTGATTCTTCAGATAGTTTCTAGAAACCTTGGTCACGGACTAGGGTAGCACTGTTGATTTTTCTTGTTCTGGGGCTTCTGCGTCTTGGACTGCACAGCTGCTGGTTCTTGCACTTCTCCAGCCTGCAGACGGCCATTGTGGACTGTCCAGCTTCTGGTTGTGTAAGCCAATCTAATAAATCTCCATTTTATTAAAAAAAAAAAAATTCAAGTATCCTTCAGTAGGGTAATAGATAAATAAGTCATTTTGTATTTAATTATAAAATAAAAGCCTAGTTCAGATAGAAGAGAAAAACAAATCATAAACATCTCCCGCATTGATGTGTATGAATCACACAAATACAATATTAGTCAAATATAAGAAGCAATGTGCAACATGATTCTATTCATAAAAAGTTCAAAAGAGAATGGTATTTACTGTATTATTCAGGAATGCAAATATAGGTACTAGAATTATAAAGGAATCATCAAATCAGTGATGAGTGGCAATAATTACCTTAGGAATGACAAAAAGTAGATGTTGAGGAATGGAACAGAGAAGTTTGACAATGTTATGTTCTTTACTTGGACTGAGTTACTCAGGGTTTGCTTTACAATTATTCCTTAAACTATGTGTTTTGCAAACTACATAATTTTATAATAAAAAATATCACTTTGATTTCCATCTTTGATTATTAGTGAGGTTAAATTTGTTTTATGTTTATTAGCCTTTGAATTTTTTTCTTCCTAATTATTTATGGACATCTCAGGTTGGTTTTTACATTTTATTTTTAGGTATCCTCTATTATGAACATTGTTACCCATTATGTGT
This sequence comes from Glaucomys volans, assembly GCA_020662805.1. Lineage (NCBI taxonomy): Eukaryota > Metazoa > Chordata > Mammalia > Rodentia > Sciuridae > Glaucomys > Glaucomys volans. The sequence goes on from JAJEJO010000846.1 coordinate 289,907, forward strand.
TGAAATATTTTCTTCTGGTCCTTAGTTATAAGAAAATTTGTTGTTATTGTTTATGTGGCCAAAGGTATTTATCTCTTCATTTGTAGCTTTTGTTTTTTGTTTCTTATTTAGAAACTTTCCTCTCTGGGATTACAAAGGATATTTTGTATGATGTCTTCTGATAAATTTAAAATTTGAAAAATTTATGTTACAGTTATTTACACAGTTTGGTTATGTGAAGGTATGAAGATATTTGGGTACACAAAATTATTCCATCACTGTTTGTGTGTGTGTGCATGAGCTTTTTCTGATTCACTAAGCAATCTCTAATATATTCCAGATTCCCATGGGACTATTCCTGTTTGCCTGCAATAGCATCAGGTCCCCACTACTACTTTATATAATAATACTGGTTTTCGGTAATGCCATTCTCTTCTCGTTCCTTTTGTGCAAACCTTTGTTTATTTACTCAGATCATTAGAATTAGGTTGTCAGATTCTATAAAATGTCCTTTTGGAATTTTGATGGTAATTGTTTTGAATTTTTATGTTAATATAGGGACATATGTATGAGAGATTTATGATTACAAATCAGTTTTTCAATTTATGAACGTGGTCTTTATCTTCATTTATTGAGATCTTTTAAAGTTTTCCCTAATTAAAAATTTGTTGTTTTCTAAATAATGTCCTCATGCTTTGGGGAGTGGGAGTTGATTTGATTTCTGGGAATTTTTTGTGCTGTTGTGCATGAGTGGTTTTTTAAAAACGATATTACTTGGTGGTGGTGTAGGAAAACTGTTGGTTTTTTAAAAAAAATTTTTCAGATATTAATAGACCTTTATTTTATTATTTATTATTTTATTTTTATGTGGTGCAGAGAATTGAACCCAGTGCCTCACACATGCTAGGCAAGTGCTCTACCACTGAGCCACAACCCCAGCCCCAAACTGTTGGTTTTTTAGTACGTGAATTTTGTATGTGGTTCTTATAGAATGCTAATTATCTCAAGTTCACCATTAGATGAACCTGGATTTTTAAGTTACTCGTATCTACAAATAATTGTTTTATTTGTTACTTTTCCGTTCTTACACGTCTTATTCTTCTTGTTCTAATGGATTGGCCTTCCACAGATTTGGTAGTTATAATAATATCTTTTAATTCTTGTATCTTTAATGGAAATGCTTCTATTATGCCTAGTGATTTATTGTAATCTTTTTTAAAAAAATATTTTCTTTTAGTTGTAGATCAACATAACACCTTTATTTTATTTATTAATTTTTATGTGGTGCTGAGGATCGAACTCAGTGCCTCATGCATGCTAGGCAAACGCTCTACCACTGAGCTCCAGCTCCTAATTTATTATATAGTCTTCTAGATATTCTGTATGAAGTTTAGGAGTGTTTCTTCCATTTCTAGTGTGCTGAGAGGTGTTCTTAAATCATAAAAGACACTGATTATAGACATTCTAACATCTCTTGAATTACTGGATAAATTTTATTACAATGTATTCTTTTAATTCATTCTTGAATTTGATTCACTGATGCAGGGTTTTTTTATATTTACATCTGTATTTATACATGAGATTAGTCTGTAGCTCTCACACTTGTGTAATTGCACCCTAGTTTTGGCATCAGCATTTTATTAGGTATTGGTATTATTAGAAAGAACCTATCAGCTTTCCAGGTTTTTCTGTGTCTTGAACATTTTTTATGCCAGTCCAGAGAATATGTTTCTTGAAAGTTGTTTGGATAGACTTTAAGTAACCTCTGGGCCTATCTTTTTACTTTAAACCATTGGGGTGAATTTTAGATTTGGATGTTGTGTACTGCATTTGTTGGGGGTTTGGGCTTTTGAGCCCGGCACCTTTTTTTTTTTTTTTTAATGAATGAATTTATCCCATTTGTATTTTTGGTAGGGCAGTTCTCACATACTGTATTTTTTTCATCAAAGCCTTTGTTTTGTCTCTTAGAGATTTGTGTGTGTGTGCACATATATGTGTACATGTGTGTATTTGTTTCCCATCTAGTAATTTTTGATGGTTTATAAGTCTTATTCTGCTGACTACCTTTTTAGATGTAATATCTGTAAACCTCTATTTCTTTTTTTTTTTTAATTTTTTGTAATTGTAGATGGGACAGCATGCCTTTATTTTTATGTGGTGCTAAGGATTGAACCCAGTGTCTCACACATGCTGGGCAGGTACTTTGCCACTGAACTACAGCTCCAGTCCCTCTATTTCTTGATTTGCCAAGATAATCAGGATTATCTTAATCCTTTTTTTATTAAAGATAAGATAATAAATACACTTATACCTCCCCTACCTCCATCTGTCCTTTACCTCTTCACGTGGGAGAGAAACCTTGCCAGTGATTTATTATTGTTATTTATTTTGTACTTTATACCTAAGTCTCAAAGTGAGACATTTAAATGGAATTGTTTACCTTTAATTCTTTAAAACCCTGGATACTTAATTTCTGATTCTGCTATTTGTTCATGTTTTCACCATCTGATTTATACTCTTAAATAAGTTTAGATGAGTTGTGTGCAGAGGTTCATGCCTGTAATCTCAGTGACTGAGGAAGCTCAGGCAGAAGAATCACGAGTTCAAGACCAGCCTCTGCAATTTAGAAAGAAGCTAAGCAATTTAGCAAGATCCTGTCTCAAAATAAATTTAAAAGGACTGGGGATGTAACTCATTGATAAAACATCCCTGTGTTCAATCCCCTGTACAAAAAAGAGGTTTAAATTGATTTTCATGGCCTTTGTTCTTATGTAAAAATGATGTAAAAGTGGGCAACTATAAAATTGTTGAATTGTGTGTATTTTTTTTCTCCTCTGAATTTTGTAGATACTTTTGCACAAACTTTTTTCTTCAAGCATTAAATATTACTGAAGAGAAAAGATGTAAGGTCAGCCTGATTGCTGTTTTCTGTTCTTAGTTACCAAATATACTAACTTCTCCAGTATAAAACTTTCTGGTATTGGTACATCATTCAATTATATGTTAGAGGTCCTTTATCTTCAATAATTAGCATTATTTCACATTTTGACTCTTTATTCTTTTCATTATATTAAATGTGGCTTTTTTTCTCCCTCACACTTATCTTCTATGTTCCTAACAAGTGTCTACTCCATTTCTTGCTATTTCCAATATGACTTTCTTATCTTCTTTCTTTCTCTAACCTGCTAATTTACTTTTATTTTCTTTTGCATCTGTCCCTCAATCTTTATTTTCAAACTTTTTTCTTTAAAAAAAATGCATTTAATAGTGATAGTATTAAATTAATAGTATGCAATTAATAGTGATAGTAATATGGGGATGTATTAGATAGTTTACTTCCCGACACTTGGTGTCCATTTTACCTGCCTTTTGTCTGTTTCTTTTCCCCTCCTCCTCCTCCACCTTCTTCGTTGGGGTAGAGATGTAAAAATTTCTAAGCATAGGTCCCATGCTTGATCCTTTATTGTTCATCTATCTCCTTTAAATAGACTACTTCTATTTGAGCCTCTCTTTGCTCAAGAATGCTATGGGGAACACCAGGATGAGTAAACCCAACGCAGGTCAAGCTTTTTACAGACATCTTGTCTCAGAAAGCTTCCTCAACAAATCTGTTGTGTTCTCATCACTCCTTTTAAAAATTATCTTTCTTCCCCTTCATGCCATTTTGGGCCAAGCCAGTCATTCAGTCAGAATGAAGAGTCCACTCAGGCAAGATAAGTGGGCTTTATTCTTGTTTAACGATTTGACATTTATTTTTATTCTGCTCAGTTGACATGGACTTTTTAATCTTTTATATGTAATCTTCAACAGTTATTCTTACTAAAGGAACTGGTCCCCATTAGAAGAACAACATTAAAGAAATTTTAGGTTAAATTAACTTTTCCAAACCTTGTTGACTGAGGAACATTGCTTGTGCAAATGTGACAGTATACTATGAAACATTTAGGGAAATGCTATTTTAATACCAAACTCTTGTGTTTCTTCTCAAGAATGTTTTTTCTGTCACAGAAAAAAAACATTACGGGCCTAGAATGCTCTCTAACTTCATCTTCCCATCACCAGCCCTTTTTTTACCCCCAGTGATTTATGCAGTGGTACCTCCCCCACTGGGAGACGTTTGGAAATATTTTGATAGTCATAATGACTAGAGAATGCCTGTCACTCAATGCCATAGGCCAGGGAATGCAGTGTACTAGAAGTCCTGCCTGGTAGAGTTGCTCCTCCCAAAGTACCACTCGTATACCACTTTGAGGAACACTGAGCTCATCAACTTTTATTCATCCTTTATAACTCAGTTCTAGTTATCTTTTCCAAAACTTTCTCTAACTTCTTTTGTTCTCCTTCCCACACTACCTCCTTCCCTACTCCCTTTTCATCTTATCTGCTTGTACTCTTGTGACATTTTATACAAAACCAGATTACTGAAGTAATTTTTTTAATAGGATAGTTGTCTAGGACTGTGTAATTCAGTCTTACTGTGGGAGCTCAAATTTTTCATGGTAGAGATACTTTGTGTCATTGGTCCATGACAGATATCTTTTCTAAAAAGGGGTATTACATGACATTAATGAATGAATTGTACTTTTAATATAAATTAGAAGTATGGTATGACTCTTTAAAAAGTATGCTTTCTTTTACTGCATTGATAATATTGTGCAATAATGATCTCTCTTAAAATATGCTTCCTTTTTCAGATGTGGGTGATAGAATTTAGAATAGTGTTTTGTTGTGATTTTAACCTTACCTGCACATTAGAAAAACCTGAAGAACTTTAAAAAACACAGTTGCCTGTGTCCTATCCTCAGAGACTCTGGTGTTTGTGAGGCCTTTCATCTGGAGTTTTAAAGTCCCCCAGGTGGTTTTTAATCTATAGCCAGGGTTGAAAACTAGCATTTTGTGAGCCACTGATGTGCAACATTTTGGAAATTCAGAAAAGAGAAGATTGAAAAGCTACTAAATCACTGAAGAACAGTGAATAGAGTGGGGAATTTTAGCTTAGGAGAAACAAACCTAAACTAAACAGAACCTGTGAGTTTTTCTGAAGGCAAGGAACTTTGTCAGTTTTGTTCAGCTCAGCTCTCAGATGAAATCTGAGCACAGGTAAGGATTTGGTAAATATTGACTGAATAAAAGCATATAATTAGGTATTTAAAAGATAGTTGCTGAAGACCTATAGAAATCAGTCATATACAAAAAATATTTTACAATAATACAGTGCCACTTTAATTTTATGATTAGTCAAATTAATGACCTGAATATTTAATTCACTTGTTATTTCAGTTCATTAATTATTTACTTTGTGCCAGGCACTGAAGCCCATGTGATGTTCACATCAACTCAGTGAAGTTCATGTCATTCAAAGGATGATAGAAATATGTCAAAAAAACTGACACTTGAGGGCTCAGTAACTTGCCCAAAGTTGCATAGCTAAGTGACAAAAGCAGCAATTCTGATTTCTAAAGCCCATGTTCTTAACTAATACATTGGATAGTAAGTCTTCACAACCACTCTGAGAGTTAAATATGATAATTCCATTTTGTAGATGAAGTCTGTTTAGAAAGGTTATGCAACTTGCCTAGGGGCCCACTGCTTAAAGGGAAGATCTGGGGTTTGGATCCAGACAGTCTGACTCCAAGAAGTCATTCTTGTAACTGCCATGCTGTTGGAGCCTCCCCATAAAAATGTATAATGTACAGCCATCCCTTTTTGTGAGGTTTTTAACCATAGTTTTTCTGTTCATTTTATAATTTCTCCATCTTCACTGGTTTTCAATGTGGTTCTTTATCTTAAGTCTGATAAGTACCTTGGGCTTGCTATTCCTAGAGAATGAAACATTACCAGGTTCTTTTCATTCTTACTTTTCTCTTTTCTTTTGGTGATTTTAAATCAGACTTTTCCTCTGCACTGGGGATTGAACCTACTAGTGGCACACTACCACTGAGCTACACTCCTGGCCCCTTTGATTTTTATATTTTGAAGACTATCTTGCTAAGTTGCTAAAGATGGTCTTGAACTTGTGGTCCTCCTGCCTCAGCATCCAGGTAGCTGGGATTACAGGCAAGCTCCACCATTTTTGAATTAGAATTTTAATAAACTTGCTTGTATTAATGTAGTCTCTTTGTAAACCTCAGTTGTTTGAATCAGTAGTCTCCAGACTTTATTTTGTGCCCTATCAGCAAAAACAATTTGAACACATTATTTCAACTCCATATTTGTTTTGTGTCTACCACTACATAAAATCATGATCATACATTATAAAATTTGAACATATTTATTAGCATTTTTTAAATTAAACTAAAAATGAGTTTAAAATTGTGATGACTTTGTCATCTTTAGGTTGATCTGTCAAGTCATAACATACTGTTAGGACATGGGTCGTCATTGCACTACTAGATAAAAATCCATTTTTTAAATAATCTGGGTAATTTTTTTTCAAATGAGCCAGTTTCTTGTCAGATATGATTAGATCAAGGTTTCTCAATCTTGACACTACTGGTGTTTTGCTGGGTAATTGGTTGTGGAGAACGGTCATGTATATTGTAGGATAATTAGCAGATTCCATGGCTTCTCCCCACTAGGTGCTGGTAGTACTCTTCTTCCAATAAACATCAGAACAGTGAATTGCAATGCAGTGGCCAAAGCTGTGGTCTACAGTATAAGTACACACACACTTTAAGTGTGGGGTGTTGGCTGACTATGTATTAGTAATGTATTCATCTAGAAAATTAAAATATAAAAAATATAAACGTCTCATATTTAATATAGGTACCCTCCTTTGGGTCTCTAGGGACTTGCAGGTGTTTCTTGGGTGCAAAATCACCCCTGATTGAAAACTACTAAATTAGTTGTGTGGATTTTTATCCTGCATCATGACCAACAAACAGCTTGCACCAGGAACAGGCAAAGCACTGGCTTTGACTTTTCTCTGGCAGCAATAGTTTTATCTTCAACACTCATTTGTAAGAATTATCGTAAGTCACTTGTCATTCTATAAGGTTTTGGTAAAACTCAATATAATCCATACATTGACTTAACTCAGTCTGTGGGAGTTGAAGTATGCTCATAGTAAGACTAAGGTGCAAGAGGAGAGTGACACTGTCAAGTGCTATGCTATATGGAACACCCAGTCTTCAGCATGCTTCTTGACCATGTGGGACATGCTTCTCTGTTATGAGCCCCAAGGAAATATGCCTGTGTAAATATTAAAAACCGATTTTTTTCTTAATTTTCTAGATGACTATATTACTAAATAATGTAACTAGCCAACACCCTCAATAAAGAGTATCCTCAGGAATATATTTATTTTGTAGACTATAGCTTTAACTATTGCACTACTGTTTAGTTCATGTCATTTCAGCAGTAGTATTCAAAAGGAAAAAAAAATAGTCAAGTGTGATGGTGCACATCTATAATCCCAGCAACATGAGACTGAGGCAGGAAGTTTAAGGCCAGCCCCTGCAATTTAGCAGGACCCTAAGCAATTTATTGAGAACCTGTTTCAAAATAAAAAATTAGAAGGGCCAGGAATGTGGCTCAGGGGTTAAGTACCCTTGGGTTCAATCCCCAGTACTAAGAAGCAAAAAAGAAAAGGAAAAATTGTTTAAGCTCTCTGAATTGAACTCCACCTAATCAGTTTATCAGGTTAACTGATATTCTCCATTTTAAAAAATGTTTGCTGCAAATTAGGTGTTAATTCATATTTAAAGGAAAATACTTGGAATGAATGCTCATTTTATAGTTTCAAATCAACATAAAATGTTTAAGGAGTTGGGGGTGTGGTTCAGTGGTAGGGCACTTACCTAACATGTGAGGCACTGGGTTTGATCCTCCACACTACATAAGGTATTGTGTCCATCTGCAACTAAAAGAATATATTTTTTAAAAAATTTAAGTTCTGGGCTTGCCATTCCTTTATTATTCTCTAACTTAAATGATCTTTTCAGTTAACCAATCATCAGACATAATGACATTGATTAAAGGGACTTCATTTGCATTTATACCAATGTTGGAATTGTGATGGTTTACTTTGGAGTTAGAATGATAGTTTCTTTCACCAACCTACTTCTCTGGTCATCTAAATTCAGAGCTGAATTATTAAACAAAAAGTTTTCACAGTTCCTCTTTTGGAATGTTCATTTACTCTCAGAATCTTGGCTTTCTTCTTGCTACCTTACAGAAGAGTATTAGATCTATCAGCAGCTCAGACTCTGATTACTTCTTAGCTATAATTGTAACATGCTTTTCGTGAGACACCCTGCCTCAAGTGCAAGGAGTTGTTTAACCTAAACCTTATTGCCAAAGTAAACATCTTAAAATATTATGTCTAAGATCAAAAGCCATTTATGGTAGTAAAAACTGCATTTAAAAATTTTACTATATGTGATTTGCTTAGATGTGTTCTCTGCAATCAGGAGATGTCTATTAATCATTATCAAAATATCCACACACACCCACATACACACACATTCTAAATTGTGATATATGCCAAAAGAAAAAATGTGGAATGCTGTGAGAATTTAATGAGGATCTAATATAGATTGAGAGAAGTCAGAGGAAAGGTCCCCTGAGGAAGTTAGATTTAAACTCTGAATGAAGAAACTGCTCTTTGTTTGGAAAAGTGCCGGGCAAAGAGTATTCCAGGCTTCTTCCTGGAATAAAATGTGTGAATCTGTGGTTACTGAATATAAGGGGTGGAGAGAATAGTATCTCATAAAGCAAAAGGTAGGCAGGGATGAGCTCTCCTAGGATCTCAATTTTTATACTATGAGGTTTAAGTTTTATTCTGATTGGGAAGGGTATAAGTAATGGAAGTGATAGAGTCAGATATGTGTTTTAGGGATTTCCCTCTGGAGAATGGATGAGAATTGAATAGGAATAGTGGAAAAAAGTTGGGGAATCAGGATGCCTTTGTAAGTAGTAGTAGTTCAGAAAGAGAGTAATAGTTATTATTAGAGTAATAGCAAATAAGGTAACTCAAGACATGATTAATGCATCAAAAAACCATCACAATAAACTTGTGAAGGGAGAGCAGAATAACATTTGGAATTAACTTACGCAAGCCCATCTAATAAATAGTGTTGTAAGGAATTGAAACGTGATGTTCACCATTTATTTGGTTCTTGTCTTCAAAGTAAAATCTAAACTCCATTGAAGGTTTTTCAACCAAAATTTATTTCTTTATCTTTTCCTAAACTCTTACCTACGCTATAGCCAAACCAAACTTTTGAACCTAGTTATCATGGACATACCCCATACCTTGATATGCCCTAATAATTGTTGCCTTTGTCAGTTGATCTGATAACCAAGAAAGATAGTAAATAACTAATAGGTAGTGTATGTAGTGTGAACAAACTGGACAAAGTGATTAGGTGTGTGTGTTTTTATTTGTTAAGTCTGAGGAAAAATGAATTGGTTTAGCATCAGTATTTTGCTTGTGAAAATTAAAGACCTATATAGTATATGAACCATAGGTTTTTAGAAATTTCTAAATTTCTAAAATGTGTAAAGTTATATAATACTCATGAATAGATGACATTGTTGAAAATTCTGCTTAAGTGGTTAAAGTAGTGTGACATAAATTGATCTACCAAAAATCACAAAACTTCCTGTAAGCATCAAGCTTGCATATTTCTGATATATGAATTAGTTTAGAAAGTTTCCTTATCTGGCTTATTTTTAAAAGTGAATTTCAGTAGTTAAACAGATTTTGTCTTGAAATTTATTTAATATACCTATAATTATACAGAATTTTAATTATATAAATTCTTCACTTGTTTAATCCTTAGTTTTGAAATGGGCAAAATTGTTAGAGTGTCTATATTTACCCATGGTTATATGGCTTTATACACAATTTAAACAGTTATAACTAGCTTTTTATTGGAAGATTCCCCCCCCTTATTTTTTTTTCTTTAACCAAAGCATATATAGTGAAGAGTAACTTCCACCCTGATAGATAGACCTCCAACCTTATTTCCTACATGTAACCACTAGTCATGGTTTCTGTATGTCATTTCTAAATTTTTTTGTACATAGCCAAGTGTTCATAGACTTTAAACTGACAGAGTGGAGTCATTTTAAAGTGTATGATAGTACAGTTTATTTGTATACACAGAAAATTTCGGTGATACTGCCCTTTTATGTTTTGTTTTTTACCTATGTCTAATGAAGAGTTGAAGTTTGGATAATCAGAGATAGGCAGAAAAGTGAATCTGGTTATTTAAGCTGTTTGGTTGTTTTACTTTCAAATTTTAAAATTGTATAAATTTTGGCTGCATCAGTTATATAAATTGTATTGATTTAAAGTTGTTCATAATACTTCTGTGTCTTAAATTTAATCTTTTTTTTTTTTTTTTTTTTTTTTGGCTGAGTATATAGGGTGCTTTATTCTCCACGGCATGATACATGTTAAGGTGGGTTGGGCTTGAGTCAGTGTCCGCATATGTACAGAACTGAATAAAGTGGGTCTCTGAGCAGAGACCCACTAATTTGCCTTGATGTGAAAGGGTGATGGGTAAGATGTTACAACCAGAGATGTATTCAGTCCTGTGCTGGTATGTAGAGAGATGAGGCAACTCTCAGCGTGATCACTTCCAGGCAGGAGATGCCTGCCAGGATTGAAGGGCTTTCTGCACCACATCTTCCCACTGGGCATCCCATATCTCCTGAGCCCAGGCAGGAACTTCTGGTGCAAGCAGGCTTACTCCAGTCATTGTTCTTTTCACCAACTCTCTGTGTTCTGGGTCCTTGGGAATAGAGCTGTGGCTGCTGAATCTAATAGCTCCCTCCTCATCTTCATCCTCTAATGGTTGGTCTGGCAAATGAAGCCCCAGGGCCTGGATGCAATCCTAGATGTCAGCAACTACATCTTCTCCATCCCCCACTGGTGCAAACTCCATCTCCTCTTGTTTAGGATCTTGGTTTAGGGGCTGGTAGGAGTAGCCAGCCAGGCCTGCTCCTGTTTCCTCCTGCTCTTCTTCAGGTGCTTCACTGCTCCAATCCCCAGGGCCTTCTGTAGGGCCCTGATGTGGCCCCAGTTCTTCAGTCTGATTGGGGAAGATACGCTCAGGGTCCATGGTGTCTCCCCATAGAACTACTGCAGCCATCCAGGCAGGGACCTCTCAGAACCCACCTTAAATTTAATCTTTATGTGCAATTATTTTACCTTTTTGATTATTAATGTTGTCTTGCCTTTTGTTTTCTTTTCTTCCCTTTCTCCCTTCTTTCCTTTTACTTCCTCTTTCCCTTTCTTTCGTTTTTTTGATGTGGGTATAACCCAGGGCCTTGCATACACTAGGCAAGTACTATACCACTATGCTACCCCCAGCCTTAGAGATTTCTTTTAAATAAAGGTTTTTAACTATGTGTTTAATTTCCATAATAGTTATATGATCATTCATATTATTTGTTCCACCTTCTGAGGACTTTATGTATGTGTTTTTAATTTTCGAGAAATTGATTCATTTTTTTTCCATGGTTTTGAATTTATATTCACTGAATTTTTCATAACAATCTCTTTTTATTAACCTTTAAATGTCAGTCAGGGCCCTGTGGTTTTTTCTTTGATTATTAACATTGGGAATTTGTATATTTTTTTTATCAGTCTTGCTAAATAATTGTAAATGTTATTTGTTTTCAAAGAATAGCTTTTGTTTTATTATTCTTTTTCACTGATTTCTGCTATTATTTCTGTCTTGCTTTCTTTTTCAAATTTCTTCAGGTGGATTTGAGATCATTTCACCCCAATAATAGTATAAATTTAATGGGGCTTTTTGTTTTCGGGGTAGTGTCTTGCTCTCTTGCCCAGGCTGATCTCATGGGCTTGAGTTATCATCCTGCCTCAGCTTCCTGAATCACTGGGCCTACAGGTGTGTGCCACTGTGCCTGGCTTAATGGTATAAAGTTCACTGTACGAACTCTGATTTCATCCCACAGATGTCTCTGTTCTTTGGATTGCCTTCTTCTTCCTCTTCCTCCCCCCCTTCCCCTCCTCTTCCTCCTCCTCTTCCTCCTCTTCCCCTTCCTCCCCCTCATCCTCCCTTTCTTCTTCTTCTTTCACCTAGAGGTTATAGTGAAGGTTAAAAATGATCAGTATTGAAAGAGTGGATTTCATCAATACCTAACCCATTATCTCCTGGCCTCCTAAAAATAGGTCACTTATAAGAACTTAAATTGAGCACAGATACCCCATTTATGGTAACTTTGTTAAAGTCTCTAGAGAAAGTGGGTGTTGAATAGAGGAATCTGGATTTGTGGAAAAATTAGACAGTCTTCACTTTAGGGAATATGGGTACTATGTGGCTTGTGTCCCTTGTGGTAGTCCAGACTTACTATGAGTAATTCTCTCCTTGGCCATTCTGTCCAGATGGAATTCCCAAGGCTGATTATCTTTTCCTCCAGATTTAGACCAGATACAAGTATTTGGGGGCAAAAACTGAAGAATTCTTGAAACTGTGATTTGTATCTATGACAACTCTGTTAAGAGATTTGTTTAGGGGCTGGGGTTGTGGCTCAGTGGTAGAGGGCTCGCCTAGCATGCATGAGTCCCTGAGTTCAATCCTCAGCACCACATAAAAATAAAACAACAGTATTGTTTTCACCTACAACTTAAAAAAATTTTTTTTTAATTAAAAAGAGACTTTGTTTAAAAATAGAAGAAAAGAAGGAAAAGGCAGTGATTGTGACTTATATCTTACTGGGAAAGGAAAAGGGGGAAAAACATTTTTAAAGAAAGCTTTGCCAGAATTGATATGACTAGTGAATGACAGAGTCATATTAGGTTCATAGTGAAGCCTAGGAATGCTCTTTGTAGCTCTCTCCTCTCTTTTTTGCTTTAGCTATATTCAGGAAAGCAAAACAGAGTGCAAACTACTTGAATAATAGAGTAAAACTTTTTTCTCTAGTTACCTGAGTTAGAAGGGTAGTATTACTAGAGGTTTGGAAGAACTTAAGATGCCAATGTTACCTGGCACCTGAGAGCTGTGTTATACTGCAGGTAGGGCTTTTTACTGTTAGTTATGAAAAAATAAGAGCTATTACAAATAGTTTATATTAATGTTAATTATGAGATTTTATTTTTAGCATATAATTTAAATGGTTAAAAACCTGTTTCTATTTTTTATTTATTTTTATTTATTTTATCTTATTTCATCTTTTTGAGACACGTCTCAGTGTTGCCCAGGCTGTCCCTGAACTTGGGGATTCACACCATCCTCCTTTCTCGTTCCTCTGCCTCTCCAGTAGCTGGGACCTAGGTATGTGTGACTGGGACCATAGACATGTACTTATCTTTTAAGAGTTAAATCTAAAAACAAAAAAAAAAAAGTAATCTAAAGTAAGCATATACATCTTACATGTAAAAAATTCTTCTCCCCCTCCTCCTCACTCTCCCCCCTCCTCCCCTTCCTTTCCCCTCCTCCTCCCCTCTCCGTCATAGCATCATTGTCGTCGTCACGGTGTGTGCATGCACAGTGCTGGGGATTTAACACAGGGCTGTGTACATGATAGCCAAGCATGTTACCACTGAGTTACACCCCCAACCCCAGATAAGAAAGAAAGTAGTTTTAACAGTTTAAACAGAATCAGACTTTAAACAGATTTGAGAATAGTTGAAGTTCTCCATTACTGTCATAACTTTTCTTTGTAACAGATTTGTAATCCTTACTACAGAATGTCATCCAAATAGTTGGCATCTTCTGTATTCTCCTACTTTTCCTGACAAGATGAAAACCTTTGATTATATCTTTTAATCTGTTCTGAGATGTTCACCACCTCAGATTTACATACAGTGATAATTTTATTCCCTTCTCCAACCCTTCCCTTTTTTTCTTTTTAAATTTATTTTAGTTAGTTATATATGACAGCAGAATGTACACAAATGGAACACAACTTCTCATTGCTCTGGCTGTACATGGTTCTGTCACACCAGTAATTTAATCATACGTGTATATAGGGTAATAATGTCTGTCTCATTCCCTGTCCCTCCCATCCCCACACCCCCTCTTCTCCCCTCACTCCCCTTTGCCCAATCCAAAGTTCCTTCATCCTCCTGCACCTACCCCTCCGCTGCTACCACCAACCACTTATCAGAGAAAACATTCAGCCTTTGGTTTTTTGGATTTGACTTATTTCACTTAGCATGATATTTTCCAGCTCCGTCCATTTACCTGCAAATGCCATAATTTCATTTTTCTTTACGGTGAATAATATTTCATTGTATATATGTACCACATTTTCTTTATCCATTCATCTGTTGAAGGGCATCTAGGTTGGTTCCACAATCTAGCTATTGTGAATTGAGCTGCTATAAACATTGATGTGACTGTGTCATTGTAGTGTGCTGATTTTAAGTCTTTTGGGTATAAACAGAGGAGTGGGATCCTTCGTTTCTTTTTTCCTTCCTTCCTTCCTTCCTTCCTTCCTTCCTTCCTTCCTTCCTTCCTTTCTTTTTTTTTTTTTCCCTTTTCAATACCAGGGACCCCAGAGCCACATTCCCCAGCGGGGTCCTCCCCCCTCCCCCATTTTTTGGACAGGGCCTTGCTAAGCTCCTGAGTCTTTGAACTTTCGATCCTCCTGTTTCAGCCTTCCTGGCTGCTAGGATTACAGGTGTGCACCACCAGACCCAGCTTCCTTTCTCTTTTGATTGAATCTGTTTCAGTGTCTTGTATTGAATATACAAATTTTTGGTGAAAGTTACCTTGTTATAATTTTGACTTCTCTATTTTATTTATACTTAACAACTTGATAATGGATATTGGAATTTTATTGCAACATAAAATCATATTTTTCTGAAGTTATTTTAAAGTGACAGTTAATCTTGACATGTAATACCAACAGTGTACAAACAGTTGAAAAACAACATCATGAATATCCTTAATCAAGTTGTATGTGTGCTTACAACTATAATAACAACTATATCATGCACACCTCCTGGACAGAGCAGCAGTTTAACATGTCATCATCTGTAAGGTGAATTCTGGATTCAAAGCTGTTGTTATGGGGAGGGGTCTCCTAGAAAGAGTAAGAAAAAGTTTTTTCTAAACTTCCAAATTTGTATCTTCAGCCAGACCTCTTACTTACTTAGTCCAGATTTGTGTATCTAGCTCCCCTTATTATGCTTCCACTCTGATTATTTAATAGATCTCTCAGAATGTTTAAAATAAAATTCCTTATTCTATATCCTGTGTCCTTACCTGCCAACCCTAGTGCTGTTTCTGCATTAGTTGATCTTTTGATTTGTGCAGGTTAAAAAGTGTAAAATCAAAAATGACTCCTTTCTCTAATGCCCCACATCCAATTCATCAGCAAATTCTGTGGACTCCACTTTTATAATATACCCAACATCAGACACTTCTTACCATCTCTGCCACTATCAGACTAGTTTTAAGGCTTTCACTTGGCAGTCATTTCATGTCTGGTTTCTTGGCATCTACCCTTTTCCCACAATGGTCCATTTTCAGTATAGCAGCTGAAGTAATGCTTTAAAAACATAAGTGGTCATGTCATTTTCTGTTTTAAAAATATGGCTTTATATATAGATTGATCACCTATCATATAAATCACCATGTAAAGTGTCCAGTTCAAATGCTTTTAGTATATTCAGAGTTGTACAACAATCATCACCAAAATTAATGTTAGAATATTTTCATCTCTCTAAAAAGAAACCCCAGATGCTTTAACTGTCGTCTCTATTTATTCCCTCTTTTCCCTCCATTCCTAGGCACCTACTAATCTAATTTCTGTCTCTATAGACTTTCCTATTCTGGGCATTTTATATAAGTGGAATCATACAATGCATGATCCTTTATGACTAGCTTCTTTTACCTTAGTAGCAAGGTTTGTTCATGTTAGTATGTATCAATATTTTGTTTCTTTGTATTGCCACATAAAATTCTATTGAATGAATACATTACATTGTATGTATTCATTAGCTCATAAGCATTTGAACTATTTTCAGATTTTGGCTATTATGTGTAATACAGTTATGAACATGTACAAGTAATTGTGTGTTCTTTTGTGTGTTTATGGTCCTCCAACACAACGTATTTCTGTCGTGTAACAAACTACTGGAAAGCATAGTGCTTAAAACAACCACTATTTTTAAGTCTATAAACAGGCCTTTGTGTGCTATGCTAACCGTGGTTGAACTCAGTCATGTATCAGTGACCAGTTGGTTCTAGGTACCCAGCTATTATAGGGTCACCTGAGTGTCACAACTTTGTTCTAGTAGACTAGCCCAGGTATGTTCTTTTACAGTGGCAAAAGAGCAAGCAAGTTAATTTGTGCAAGATAGCAAGAAGAAATGCATATATCCTTTTTAAGCCTCTGCTGGGTCATGTTTCTTAATATCATGTTGTAAGATAACAGAAGAGTAAGTCACTTGGAGAAGCCCAGAATCAGAGTGGAAGGGACTGATAAGTTACAGGTGGACCTATGGGGAAGCCATTGATTGAGGTCATTTATACATTCAGTCTGTCACACATCCACCAAACCAGTTTTGCTCCTACCCTAATTCCTTTTGCATATTTTTTCTCCTTTATTTGGACTCATTTCCTCTTTCTTACCTGCATGGTGAACTTGATCCCCTTTCTTCACATCTTTGTTCATACATGTTATCAATGAGACCCTCAAATTTGACTGTGCTACAGAATTAATAACCACTGCCCCCTCCTGCTCATCAGCTATTTTCGTTTGTTTTCTCTTAACTTATAACCATCTGACATGTTGTTTGTTTAGTGCTTGTCTTACCTTACTACAATGTACTCCATGAGGTCAGGCACTTTGCTTTAGTTGCAGTATCTTCATTACCTAGAACCTTGGCACTCATTATTTGAGTGAAGCAATGAATCTACACAGATCCACTTTTACCTGAATGCTTATTATTTTAAAGTTCTAACCTGCCTTCATAGTGTGAAATATCTAGTATGCTCTTGGTTAGTGTTTTAGTCAGCTGTTTCACTGCTGTGACTAAAAGGATCTGACCAACACAATTGTAGAAGAGGAAGAGTTTATATGAGGGCTCATAGTTTCAGAGGTCTCAATCCATAGAAGCTGGCTCCATTACTCAGGGTTCAAGGTGAGGCTGAACATCATAGAGGAAGAGTGTGACAGAGGGAAGCAGCTTACATCATCAGGAAGCAGAGAGAAATTCTACTCTTCAGATACAAAATATATACCCCATAGCCACACCCCAATTCCCACCTCCTCTAGCCACACCCTACCACTTCAGTTAATCCCTGATGGGATTAATTCACTGATTGGGTTAAAACTTACAACCCAATCATTTCTCCTCTGAACTTTCCTGCATTGTCTCACATGTGAGCTTTTGGGGACACCTCAAAACCTAACAATCAGCATACCTAATGATGAAATACTTCTCTTGCTTTTCATGAATGCTCATAGAGGCTATGCAATATAAGAGTAATTCTAAGTTGTCTAACATGGTTCAAGTCTTTTTTTAACTCCCTGTTTACTCATCTGTGAAATAGGGATAATTATCCCAAACCTTATTAAGTTGTTGAGAGGAACTGAATGAATCAATATAGACAAAGTATATGGTGCAAAGTAAGCATTACAATAAGATTAGTAGAACATGAGTTGCATAATATTCCTAGCACCCACTCTAGAACAGTGAGAGATGATGACAGGGAGTGTATGGCACAAGCTGGAGAAAGCTTGTATTAATGGAGGTATCTTTGAAAAACTGATAAAGTCTTTGAAAACTGTATTTATTTTTTTTTTTTAAAGGGGAAAACCACATTAGGCAAGTCAAAGAGCCAGTTGATATTTTTCTGTCGAATGTGTAGTAACATTTTATCTTTAAAATATTCAAATACTATGCAATGTTCTCCACAAACCGTTGTTTCTTTAATTTTTCTTCTCTTTCATAGGACTGTCAAAATACTAGCTATCCACAGTCTCTGCCTGCACATGGCAGTTGAATTTCTGCTTTAAATTCATGCCAAAAACCCCAACGGGGCATCACAGTGTCTGTCAGTGCAGCTGCTTCTTTGCTTCCCCCGTGAAGTGTGAGTTTCCACTCCCTGCAGACCTTCCACAGCTCTCGCTCTTATCTGTGGACTTCACTTCAAACCTACTGAGAAATCAGGCAGCCTGCCATCATCTTTTCACCACCAGTTCTACAAATCTATCTGCTTGGTCCTCATGTTCTATCTTCATTTCACTTGTTATCAAAGACCGTCCTTAGCAGTCTGATTCTTCTACTTATGACTCAGATTTCATCTCTTGAGGCCATCTCTAAGGCTTTTCCCTGAAGTTAACATCTCTCTTGCACATCACTTTCTCCTCCTCCACTGGATTTTCCCTTCAGTCACAAATGTGCTGTTATCTTGCAGCCCTGATCTATTTGTACATATGAGTGACCACACCATTTCTAGGTGTCTCCTAGCCACTATCTCCTGTTCCCATTTTCCAATTCTTAACCAAGAAATTTTCTTCACTCAATAGTTTTTCACCTACCCCAGTGTCTGTTTCTTCTCAGCTGTTTTTGGTGTCTCTGTTCTTCACTCATCTTACTAATGTTGGTGGGTTCTTACATGCTGAATCTGCTTCATCTACACTTCCTTGAAGATATGCTTATTGATATGCTGGTAACACCCAAATGTGTCTCTATCCTCCTCTTTCTTCCTGAGTTCCAAACTCACATAGCCACTTGTCTCCTGGGTAATTTCATCAACCTCTTCTGTTGGTGACATGTGCTTGATTTCTTTCCCTCATGAAACCACTGTCCACCCCTGTTGCTCACACCAGAGTTTTAGAGTCAGCCTTGATCCCTTTTTATTTTTCCTCACCCCTACTCTATGTCTAATGTACTAGTGGGTTCTTTCTTTGTCTACCTTTAAAATACAATCTCAGATACACCAATTTTTCTCTGTCTCCATTACCTCTACCTTAGACCAGGCAATCATCTCAGTCAGTCTTAACTGGTCTTCCCTGCATTCACTCTTGCCCCATTATAATCCGTTCTCCTCTAGAGTGGTATTTAGACATATCATAATATAAGCTCTGCCTTGGATTTTTATTGTTTAGAATTAAATACTGATGCCATCATTTACCAGCTGTGTGATCTTGCGCAAGATAACATCAGCTGGGCGCGGTGGCGCACACCTGTAATCCCAGCACTTGGGAGGCTGAGGCAGGAGGATCGCGAGTTCAAAACCAGCCTCAGCAACTTAGCGAGGCCCTAAGCAACTCAGTGAGACCCTGTCTCTAAATAAAATACAAAATAGGGCTGGGGATGTGACTCAGTGGTGGAGTGCCCTGGGTTCAATCCCCAGTACCAAAAAAAAAAAGATACTTAACACCTCAGTACCACAATATTCTCAACTATAAAATGGGGATAATAATTGTTAATAATAAAAATAAACTATAAATCAGATTGTTATATAAACCTGCTTTTGAAACTTTAGGTTCTGGTCGCATTTAGTACAAAATTCATACTGCTTACCATTGCTTTCAAGGTTGGTCATTCCCTGCACTATCACCTGATTTTTCTGATCCCCTCTCTTATGACCCCTCTCATTTTACTTACCATACTTTCTATACTATAGCTCTAATCACTGTCTTTAACTTTATACTTTGTAACGTGGCTTTTTTGAGTAGGGTATGTTTTCATTTTTGAATGAATTTATTAACATCCGTTTTTGTGCTTGTATGTATGTAAAGACAGTGTTTTTTTAGTGTTATTTTCACCGAGTGAATTATTGCTTTGGAAGTTCTGGGACTAGCAACCTACTCTATTTCTCAACTTTGTGGTTGATTGGCAAAATTCCTAGAAATCGAATTGCTAGGACAAAAGTTAGAAATGTTCTCAGATCTGTGATTTCTACTGAGGTACGTTGAGATGTTACATGTCTAAAAGTTGTCATTTGCTCTCATGAGTGATTGGTAGTTTGCTTGGATGTAGAATTTCCACATTGAAAATCATTTTTGGTTAAGACAGTGAAGGCATTAGTCCATTTATTAATGAAGCCAGGGGTGTTTGGGGTTTTTTTTATTTTGGGGGAGTTTTTTTGGTAGTGCCAGGGTCTTACACATGCTAGGCAAGCACTACTACTTAGCTAAACACCCAAGACCGCCTTTGTCTTTTAAAAATAGATTTATTGAGATATAATTCAATTGCCATGCAATGTAGTTGTTTAATATATTCAAAGTTGTGCAGCGTCCATTATAGAACGTTTTTTATCATTTTGAAAAGAAACTCCTGGACTTACTAGTAATCCCCATTCTAACCAGCCTCCTAGCTTAAGTCAGCAAGTCATCTCTGTCTTCATTGTCTTTCATGTTGCTGAAGAGAAGTCTGATGACAAGTTAATTGTAAGGATTTTTATAAGAAGCTTTGGGGGATTTTCTTTCAGTTTTGAATTTCTAAAAGTTAATCATGGAAACTAGGGTTTATCCTGATACATAGTCTTTTTAACTCCTGACACATAAGTCTTTTTAACTCATCATCCTTACTCTTTAATGAACTCTTTTAGTAGAAGATAGGTGTTTTTCTTTAGCCTCAAATACTTTTAGTATCACCTTTATTTCTAATTTATTTAGAACTCTTACTAAATAGATTTTGAAACTTCATGTCTATTCTTTTTTTTTTAGTACCCAAATGGGGTACAATTTTTCATTTCTATGGTTGTACACAATGTAGATTCACATCATTCATGTAATCATACATATGTATCATCATCCACTTATCAGAGAAAACATTCGGCCTTTGGTTTTTTGGGCTTGGCTTATTTCACTTAGCATGATATTCTCCAGTTCCATCCATTTACCTGCAAATGCCATAATTGTATTCTTCTTTATGACTGAGTAATATTCCATTGCGTACATATACCACAGTTTCTTTATCCATTCATCAATTGAAGGGTATCTTAGGTGGGTTCCATAATCTAACTATTGTGAATTGAGCAACCACGAACATTGATGTGGCTGCATCACTGTAGTATGCTGATTTTAAGTCCTTTGGGTATAAACTGAGGGGTGGGATGCCTGGGTGAAATGGTAGGTCCATTCCAAGTTTTTTGAGGCATCTCCATACTGCTTTCCAGAGTGGCTGCACCAATTTGCAACTCCACCAGCAATGTATGAGTGTGCCTTTTTCCCCACATCCATACCAACACTTATTATTGCTTGTGTTCTTGATAATAGCCATTCAAATTGGAGTTAGATGAAACCTTAGGGTGGTTTTAATTTACATTTCTCTATTTACTAGAGATGATGAGCACTTTTTCATGTATTTGTTGATCACCTGTATATTTTCTTCTCTGAAGTGTCTGCCCAGTTCCTTAGCCCATTTATTGATTGGGTTCTTCGTATTTTTGGTGTATAGTTGTTTTTTTTTTTTAATTTACTTATTGATTCATTGAACACAAATGGAGTACAGCTATTGTTTCACTGGTTGTACACAAAGTAGAGTCACACCATCTGTGCATTCATGCATGTACACAGGGCAATGGTATCTGTCACACATTCTGTTATTAATTTTACCCCCCACCCGCCCCCACCCCTCCCTTCCCTCTATGCTAGCTATCTTTCCTCCATTCTTGCCATCTTTCCCCCCCACATTATGCATCATCATTCATTTATCAGAGAGACCATTCGGCTTTTGGATTTTTGGGATTGGCTGATCTCACTTAGCATAACAGTTTCCAACATCATCCATTTACCTACAAATACCATAATTTTATTCTTCTTTATGGCTGAGTAATATTCCATTGTGTATATATACCACAGTTTCTTTATCCATTCATCTACTGAAGGGCATCTAGGTTGATTCCATAATCTAGCTATTGTGAATTGAGCAGCTATGAACATTGATGTGGCTGCATCACTGAGGCAATCTGATTTTAAGTCCTTTGGGTATA